>CANSNZ010000992.1:0-125963 GCA_947646795.1 Beta lomatogona | reverse complement strand
CAAATTAACTAACTTTGAAATGTAGTAGACCATATACTATTTATAATCAAAAAAAAAGCATGACTCCTACTATGCTTTAGGGAAGTCCACTAAGTCATGTTAATAATAAAACTCTTAAAGATACTAAAGAAATAACAAGATAAACTCACAAAGGAGTCCTAAATGCTCAAAACAAGAAAAACCTATTCCAAATAGTAAAACAAATAGGATATGAAGAGTTTTAACAAAACTCGGCCAAGCATGTAATCACCACGCCCGACTACCATTCCTACTTGAGTGCAGATTGCTTAACAGTTCCTAGCAGAACTAGGAATGCATTTTAACCTCCATTTCTCCATTTCTCACACCTTGTCAATTCATCATGCTAACCTGAGTGAAACTCTTGTCCCAGAAGCAGCAACTTGAACCCATAATATCTAACACCCAGAGTAATTGGTTCTTCTTGCACAAATGCCTTTAAATCCATCATTTTCCCCCACTTCAAGAATTTTCCCTCGGAATTCTCATCCTCGGAAGTAAGGGCAACGGTCACCTGTGTTGAACGTGGTTCTAACTCCTCCAAAGTCATCTAGTAGCTCGACCTTGTAGGCACTATCACCAGAGCGTTCAATACCTTGAATGGACTATACGCCAAAGCATCAACGTGTTCTTTCTTTTCGCCGGGGAAACTTTTCCTTCCATAGATGAAACCCGGTTTGTTTTACGATGCTTGTTATCTATTTTCTTGTATTGTTGGTTCATCTTAAGATTTTAGCTTTCACTTGATCACGCGTGTCTTCTACTTGAAAACTTCAAGTCTTTTCTTTGAATCCACATGAAACGAGATCTCCCTAGAAAAAGGCAACAAAGTCAACAGGCACAAAAGGATTTATACCATGTACTACCTCGAATGGAGAACGAGTAGTTGTTGTAAGTGTGATCTATTGTAGGCAAATTTGGCATGAAGAGCAACATCATATCGCAATCCGTTTGAGTGTTGCTTACCGATCCATGCAACAAAGTCCCCAAAGTCCTATTAGTCACCTCTTTGTTTGCGTACATGTTGTTTGAGAAAGATGAGAAATTGCTAAAAAGTAACTTTGTACCAGACATGTTTCACGAAGAGATTTCCAAAAGTGACTCGAGAACTTGGAATCTCTATACGAGACCATATTCCTAGGAACACCATGCAATCTCATAGTCTCTCAACAATACAAATCAACGACATATTGCGTATCATTAATTTTGTGCATGGAAACAAAATGAGACCATCTTTGAGAAACGATCCACCACTATCATAATAGAATCCTTTCCCCGCTTTAAGGTCTGGAGCAACCCACTATGAAATCCATACTTACACTCTCCCAGGCATGTTTGGAACTAGCAAAGGTATGTACTGAGCCCTTATGAAAACGTACTCTTAGCTTTTTGACAACTAGCACTTTTACCTAGAAACCACCCTTGAACATCCTTGATCATACCACGACCAATAGAAATGCTTATTAAATATATCCACGTTTTAGGAGCACCAAAGTGACCAGTTAGCCCTCCACTATGGACTTCCCTCACAAGTAACTCCCTTACACCGCAACTAGGGATGTATAGCTTATTACCCTTGAGCAAAGACCCTCTTGGACAGAATAATCATGGCTAAGCTTCTCTAGCTCCTTAGCGAATGCCATATAATCCTTATACAAAGCCTTGACATTTTCCAAACCCAAGCACCCTAGCATCGACCATAGCTAACAAATAGCTTCTCTAGGCAATGCATCTGCCACCACATTACTCTTTCCATCTTTATACTTAGAAGAAAAAGTAAAAGATTGAAGAAACTCTCTGGCATATCTCTGGATTGAGCTTTTGTTGCCCATGAATATGCTTAGCTTCATGATCGGAATGGAGTATGAATGGCTTAGGGTATGAAAATAATGAGATCAATGATCGAGAACTCGAATAATAGCATAGAATTCTCGATCCCTAATTACAATAGTTAAGCTCTAGACCACTCGACTTCTCACTAAAGAATCAAGCTGGCCTCTTTTCTTGCAATAGAACCTTTACAAATCCCTCTCCACTAGCATCACACACTCCACCTCAAACAACTTATCAAAGTTAGGCAAAGTTAGAGCAGGGGAGCACTACATGAACGGACTTTACTTCGTCAAAAGCTTTTTGGGCACCTTTAGTCCATACTGAAGTCTCTTTTCTTCATTAACTCGATGATTGGTGCCATTATAAAGGAGAAATTTTGAATGAATCTCCTATAGAATGAAGCGAATCCATGAAAGCGCAAGCCTCATTAACATTCTTTAGAACCACCCAAGTAGATATCTTGTAATGATATCTACTCTATCCCCATCCCCAGCCACATTGTAACGAAGAAAGTAATGATAGGAGACATGAACGTACACTTTACCAGTTTGCCATACAAGTTTTGGTTCCTTAAGACCTCGGTTAAACTTATCAAATGCAAAAGATGCTCATCTTGACTCTTACTATAAACAAGTATATCATCGAGGTAAACAACAATAAAATTATTTAGGAAATGGTGTAATACCTTATTCATTAGGCGCGAAGAATAAACTAGGAGCATTGCAAAGGCCAAAGGCATGACCATCCACTCATAGAGACCTTGCTTGGTCTTGAAAGAAGTCTTCCATTCATCTCTTCCTAATCCTCAAATCGATCTTGGAAAATCATGGCTCCGTGTGACTCATCCGACATATCTTTAAGCCTTGGCATGGGGAATCTATACTTAATAGTTATGTTGTTCACTTTGCCTTACTATCTATACACACATCCTCCAACTTTCATCCTATTTAGGCACGAGTAAAAGCGAGCCGACACATGGACTCATACTCTCCACTAACATACCCCCTCTCGATCGATTCTTCAATTTGGCATTGAAGTTCCTTTGAATCTTGAGTTACACCTATAGGCGGAGTTTATTAGGTATCGGGGCCTCGGGAATCAAATCGGTGCATGCTCCCATGCCCCTGGGTGAAGCTGACCTTTGGGGTAACACATCGGGAAACACGTCCTCAAATTCCTCCATAAGTTCTTGTAAAGGGTGTTGAGATCGAGGTTTGTGAATAACGAATCAATAAAGCATACCACTACTCCCTCTTCCTCAAATATCCTTTTCCATCTCCTTGCCGGTCAGAACATACTATTTTTGATTCCTCTTGCTTCTTAGGTGTGATTTGTGGAGGTAAAGGGTGTAACCTAATCTTCTTGCTATGGCTCGTCATAGTATAGACATTAGTATCCACCTACGCTGGCTTACCTTCCTATCCCCCTCATGTCTTACACGCTTATAGGCACTACATCACACCACAATTCATCCACATAACTCCAAATGAAGAAGCTACGAGTGCTTGCTTCTTAACCTAATTCTAGCACTATCATCGGAGCCGATTAAGTTTATAAGGTCTAGGATAAGCTCACAGTAGGAAGTTTCGGTTTACTTACCGTAGCGAAGAGGCTACATTGGTGCTTGATCCACTTATCCACGATGACATTGCATGGTCTCCCGATCTTGCACCTTATGTGGAATATATTCTCCCTTTATTCTGCATTAAGAGTGCTTTGAGTGTGTAGTATTCGTCTCACCACGCCAAGTGTCCTACTTTCATCCTCGCAAAAGCATCTTCTTCCTCCCTCCTCTTCATTCATCTCTTTTAGAATGAGCTCCATACAAAGCCTCTTTCGCCACCATCTCTTCGTACTACCTCAATGTAAGAGCCCTATTAGTTGGACATTAATTCACTCACAATATGTTTCCTTACCTTGACACTTAAAGCATTTCCTTCTACTTATGAAATTCTTGTGAGGCACAAAACCTTTTGTTTTTCACTAGTGGAAAAACATTGAATTGCGGCGATCATTAAGTGGCCTATTCTTTGCGGTTTTAGCCGCGCCGCAATTAAGGAGCACAACAATGAGCGATTATCCATTCTTTGTGGTTTTAAAAGCGAGAAATAGAGCAACCTATTCTTTGCGGTTCCTACAAAAAACCTCAACAATAAATACCGGTAAATTTTTTTTTAGTTCCTAAAGAAATTCTAGCAAGTTAATCCAAGCACATTATAGAATCCCAATAATTAAAGAGAAACCAGATTTATAGAATATAATCATCAATGTAATACTAGTATATCCAACCAAATTAAAATCAATTATCAAATTCTTTCATCGATTAAAGAAATTTATACACATAAACGAATCATTGCCAAAAAAAATTAAAGAAAAATGAAAAACGGTCAATATCATCGCACATTTCCCATAAAATATAATGAATTGAGAAAAAAAACCCCAATACGAGATCCGAGAAAGGGGTGACATTCAACGACATCAATGAACCATAAAAATTTAATCTTGAACGGATGATGACTCAAAAGAGCATCGCACAAAATCGCACTGATATCACAGCCACCGGGCGGATGATGACTCAGCCGGATGAGTGAGAGGAAATCGGGATGCGAGAGAGATCTTCGGCAGAAAAAACCGGGGTAGTCATGCTTCCCCAGAGATCTTTGCGTCTTTCGTCGGCCCTAAAATCTTTGCGTCTTTGGCGGGGCGAGAGTCCCGCCACCGTGTCACCACATTGTGAGAAGGCGACGTTCGTTCGTCGTCGGTCGGACGGGCGAAAAAGATCTTATTTGTTGAAGGTGTCCGAAACTTGAGGATAAGAGTGAGGAAGAGAGGGAGAGAGCACCGGGATGTTTGTTTTTCATCAGCTAGTTGAGGAGAAGAGTGAGGAAGAGATAAGAAGAGTGACGAAGAGGGAGGAGAGGAGTGAGAAAATTGAGGAGAAGAGTGAGGAAGATGAGAGAAGAGTACGGGGATGATGAAAATAGAAGTTAAAAACGACGCCTAAGGGTGAGAGAGGGGTTATAACCTAGCAGATTTTAATACTCACCAAAGACCTATTGTTGCGGTTCTTATTAAAAACCGCAGCAATAGAGTGATAAAAATTAGCATTTTAATCTATTGGTGCGGTTTTTAGAAAAAACCGCAGCAATATGATATTTTGGACATTATATTTTTCGCACGTGGTCTAGTCTTTGAGTATCGCTAAAAACGCAACAATTTAACCGCATCAATATACAATTATTCTACTAGCATTTCTCCGGTTCTTGTCCTCCTTGGTTTGAGAACTCGAACCTCTACTCTATCCTCCAAACATGGCAGAAGTGTTTTTGTAAGTGTTTTGGAGTGAATTCCCCTTGTAATAACTATTGGAACTTGCCTTATATCCCCCGCCAAAGTTAGGTTCTTGTTGCTCCTTACCCCTGCTCTCGAATTTCAAGGCCCGATTTGCACACAACTTCGAAGGTTATGTAATGAGCTACATCAACTTGGTTTGCTATATGTTTCGCCAGTCCCCTAATTTATCTTGCAATCTTCAAGGGCTCTCTCTCTTGCATATCACAAATCAAGCATAATCTATCAAACTCCCTTGTGTTCAGCCACACCGGATTATCTTGTATCAAAGAGGCGAGTTTAATGTATTGGTCTTGCTCATACTCCCTAGGTAGAAACTTAGCCTTCAACTTCTTCTTTAAACTCCCAAGTATCTATTCGATCCTTCCCATCTCTTCTCATTTCAACCTTGAACTCTTCTAGCTATAAAGAAGCATACTTTGCTAACTTCATGGTGGCAAGTTTGTATCTTTTATGGTTGTTGTACCCCTTGTACTCAAATACCTTCTCAATTTGTAGAATCCACTCAAGAAAGTTATGAGGATCCTCGTTTCCATTGAATTCAAAAATATCTAACTTCAATCCTTTATCTTCATCATAATTACTTGCTTGACTACTCCTCCCTCCCGAATCTTCATGAAATTCCTTATCTACAGGTCATACATGGTTTTGCTTCTTCATCACTATACTTGCAAGTGTGTCAAGCCTAGTTCCTTGCCGATTTGGACACCTCCTTCACCTCCCAACCTGAAACATCGGTTCTCTTATAGCCTGAAGGATTTCATATTGTTCCTCCATGTTTTCGAACTCCAAAGTGTTTCTTAATACAGGAAAAATGCCTATGCACAACCCTTTACTTCTCTAACTCACAACTCCGTCAAACCGTGATGAAATTCAAAGAAACTACACACAACCAAGTTCCATATGTTCTAAGACTACTCCAATTTAAATCACTCCAAAATTCGAGCTAGAATGATGACAGTAGCCAAAAGAGTTGATTGTGCCAGATTTAAGCGAAACCTGACACAACGAACAAGAACCGCCTCGAAATTTCTTCAAACAATCTCCAAATTGCATGAAATTTTAATCAAGAGGTTCAAATACATCAAGAAAGTCCAAGAGACATCCAATAAAGTTAAAGAACTTCCAAGAACCTTTCAAGAACCATTAAAGAAAAGGGAGTACTTACTAAGGAACTTTATGTTTATTCCTTTTATGCTGTATTTTTATTTACCTCTCTTTGACTAACCTACTAACCTTAAAACTGCACAAAGGAACTCCATAGGTTTTGATTGACAGGTCATGTATCGATAAGATACATATAATGGATCAACCCATAATGATGAAGAATGGTCATGAAGGCCAAAGGAATATGTTCCAGTTATTCGAATTTCACTGGAATATAAGAGAAGAGGCAGTTCCTAGTGAGGGGGAACAACTCGTGGTTTCTCGACAATTATTGTTCCCTAACATATGAAAAGAAATATATCAATACTTCTTTTATTATAAGCTCACAATGGAGGAACTATAAATTTACAAGACAACAACATGGTAAAATTGATGCAAAGTTAAATGTTGGTAAGTTCATGTTTCATTGTAAATAGTTCTATTATAGAGTAATTGAAGCCCATTTTGCTTAAAGTTTTTAAAAGTTCACTAACTCAGGTTGTTTTGCAAATAAAATTGCGTCATCAATAAAAGCTAGAAATGTCATACTTGAAGGGAATCAATTAGGAACACATACTTTGTGGATCTCAATTTGGTTCCTAACTACAACATGACATGACTAGCCATTATGAAGATGATCTACTTATATGTTTCAAAAATAATAACATTCTAACTTCATCGTGGTTGACAACTTAGACCAAGGAATATCTTATATCTCGTTCCTAAAGGATAAAGTTTGTTAACTATGTCCATAAAGATAGTATGTGATCTTATCACTAACTTAAGGTATGTTGTTCCTATTCACATTGTATCATGATTAACAAATTACATTGTTAAATTATTAATATGAATGCATAACTTTTATAAGTCTTGCTTTACATTATGTGAACATATGTTCTTTATAATTTCACCTATTCATGGACTGTTTAGTGGAACAAGACTTGATGAAGTATGACTTGAGTGCAAACAAGTTCTTTCCCAAAAGTTTTTTTGAATTGGGCTCTTACACATATTAAAATTGAAATGATTATATGCACACTAGCGTAAATATGTTACACATTAATTTTGTGTCGTAAAGGCATACTTGCTTGCCTAATAGTGTTAGAGGTCTCATAATAGAACTATGGATGCTATCAAACATGAAAATCCTAAGTTGTCAAATGTACAATGAAAGAAACCTTGATGGAACAAGACAGGTAAAAATTCCCATAATATATTTCGTAACTATTAGAGGAACAAACATATTTCTTAGCCAACTATCATCAATTCACACTCACATTTGTTCAAATACCTTCAAATCTCCTAATTCCCATGTGCTCTAATTTAAATTCTATGACTTTCTATGGTTCAACGATGCATAAAGAGTGATAAATGGTAAATACATTTTGAGGGGAATCTATGGAAGAAGTGAGAAGCAAGTATTTTGTGATTTATATTGATGCTCAAAAGGGATATACTATTAGATGGAACTAATCATATAAGTTCCCTAATGATGAAGGAACGGCAAGGAACTCAGAAAAATAAGGAAAAAATCGATATAAATATGAAATTTAGGAAAAGTGCAACAACTCGCATTGTAATGACACATTGTTTAAAAAATAGGAAACGAAAAAAAAGGTAAACAAGGGTGATCAAATCTTTATTATTTCCTAGAAGTCAATATTTGGTATGGTTGTGAAAATGCTTCCTCATGGATTTGATGATTTGAGAAGTGGAACATAAGCGAAAAGACTCGAAAGAACTTGCTTATAAAGATGAATTAGATTCAAGTTTCTTTGCGTAATGAGTTCCTCAAGGTTGATTGGTTGAGTAAAAGTGAACTTCTTATTAAAAGTATAAAACCATAGAGCACACAATATATCTAAAGTTCCCTCTACTCAAATAATTGTTCCACTAACTTCTTCATATTTCCTTGAGCGATATTACAATGTCCTATCTACTTAATCCATTCTTGACCCTTCAAATCAGTATTTTTCTTGACTTTTATTTTATTCAAGTTCCTTCGTGGTTTTTGAAGTTGGGTCAGAGTTGGAAATTTGTGTAGCACATGCATCCTAAGTTTGAAAACCGAGATTCTTCAAGGCTTTTGGGACTAACGGTGTTTAACCATTACGTGGTAAGTGTAGCATATAACAATATGTGTATATGATTAATCTAAAACAAATGTGTGTAAGATGATCCTTTTCGATAATGACAAAAGGGGGAAGAATATGTAAAGTCTAAATCCTTATATGATGAAAGTTCTTTGTCATATGTGTATGTGCTTATCTTAAGTGACAATTCTTTCTCTTATGTGCTTATCTTATGTTGATATTTCAAACGTATACATGCACAACTTGTTCATTAAGGGGGATTATTGTACATCGTTTATTGTTTAATTTGTGATAAGCATCATTTGTTTGTCATCATAAAAATGGGTGAAATTATTGAGTCATGTAGTGTTTTTGATGATTGTAAACAAATGATGATTATCTAACTAACATGTGTGTTTGAGATGTGCATATTACATTAACATAAAACAAGTCATGGAAGGTTGAATATATCACATCATGAAAGACTTCCAACAAGTGAACCAACAAGTGAAGTTTCTAAAAGAGTTCCTATAAGGAACACAAATGAAAGCGTTCATAGGTACATCCTAAGAGGAACATTGAATATGAAGTTCCGGAGCAGTTCCTGAGTGGGAGCAGCAAGATGACGTTTCAGAGTTGAAACAAGAAGTTCCTGAGCAAGAACTATGAGTGCGAAGTTCCTTAGAGGAACTAGCACACCGAAGTTCTAGAGGTGCAGCTATCAACATGCGGTTCTTGAGTTGGAGCAGCATGGAGCATGAAGGCAGAAAATATGACTCTATTTTTCTGGGATTCATGTAAGTATGTGGAAACGTGAAAGGTAATGGAACAGGGTCAAAAGGAACTCGTAAGGTCAAAAGGAACTCATGGAACTTAGAGTCAAAAGAATTTAATAGTCAATAAGTCTAATGCATGTTATTATCTTAACCTATATTAATTTATTTAGAGTTTGTTTCTTAATAAATTTCTACTTGGTTAATTATTTTTAGATAATATGCATTAGTTGTTTTAGGATAAGATTTAGTTTTTGGAAAATAAAAAGCCTAAATTTATAATACGTATAATGAGTTTTTGTAAATAAAATGTTTGTATGTTCATCTTTAAGGAACAGACGTGCTGGTACTATTAATTTAAGTTAAAGGAACTAGGCGTGTAAAATATTATGCAACGGTTAAAAGGAATTTGTTGAATTTTTAAAGGCTAAATTTTAGGAAAATGATTTTATGTGGTTTAAATCTGATTTTGAAGGAAACTCTTTTATGGAAAAGATTTTATCTTTATTTCAAAATAAAATCATTTTCGGATTTAAAAGAAAATCCTTTCCCTAGTGGAAAAACGCTAAATGTCAAAAGAAAACCGCTGCGGTCCTTAAGAATACCGCAGGTAAATTGTCGTAGAATTTGGGGGGAAAGGGGGGAACATAAACTGCTAAGTCTAGAGAAAACCGCAACGGTTAAAAGAAACTGCCAAGGTTTCGTAACCGTTGCGGTTTTCGAACCGCAACCGGTTTTTTTTGGTTTTTTTTTTCCTAAATCCCGCGTGAATTTGGTGGAGTTGATTGCAATTTTTGTGCGAGCACTCACCGCACTCCCTCCTTCCTTAGGTTCGAAGTTTGAACTCCCTCCTTCCTTCTCAATTCCCTCCACGCTTCATCGACGCACCACCGCCGCACGTCCACCGCCACACCTCAACCGCCGCACGTCCACCGCCGCACCTCAACCGCCGCACCTCCACGCTTCATCAACAACAAACCCTAGAAGCTCCCTCCCTTTCTTTTTCATCAACAACACCAATTCGGCGCTCCTCCTCTCGCGTGGCCTGCATTGTGCGTCCTCCACCGCCGCACGTCCACCGCCGCACCTCCACCGTGCCCTTAACACCTACATTCCTCCTCCTCTTCTTAGCTACCTAAAATTTCCTCAACTTTATTGAATCTCATATTTGAAGCTTTAAGTTTTATAATTAATTATAGTTTTATGAATAATTGTCATTGAAATTAGGTTGTATTATAGTTAAAGGTTGTAAATTTGATTGATTCGAGTTTATTTGATTTTATTTAAAGTAGTTAGTTTGATTTTTAGGTTACAAAACTAGGGCTTTGTTGTGGTTGTTGTTGTAGTTGTAGTGGTTCTAGTTGTTGTTGTAGTTGTAGTTGTTGTAGTTGTTGTTGTTGTTGTTGTTGTTGTTGTTGTTGTTAGTAGTACTTACTAACTAGTTAGGTTTGAACTAACAAAGTATAACGTTGAATATGATTATTGGTTTAGCTATTTAGCTAGTTTAGCTTAGTTTGGTTTAGTGTTGTTTAATTTGCTAATTTATACTAATCTTAACTTTATACTTTGTTGTTGATTATTGAAGCTAGCTAGTGACGCGAGTGTTGAGCTCGATTTCTCTATCGACAACCTTTACATTGGTATGTTATCACTCATATTTAACTTTCTTTCATAGTAAATTGGTTTATATGTGCAAATGTGTATATACTTATCGTTGAATTGAGATTAGATGTAAAATGTTTTGTTGTTTTTAAAAACCAATGTTTGCATCATCATATCATATGCCTAGATACTGTTCGAGACTTACTCATTAGGAGTAAGTCTTGAATAGTCCCGTTTTGGTATTGTTCTTAGATGTTTAATCTCACTTAGGTGGTGAATGTATGTCTTTAGTTCGATTCTAGAGGAAAATATTGGCTCGTCGTTTCTACTTTTGTTCTCCGGGTACATATGTAGATATAAATAACTATATATCTACATCGTGTACTGGAGAACTGTAGGGAAATGGTGTCGGATTTTCCGTAGATTCGAACCGAAGGCAATACATTCACTAGTGAGATTAGACATCTAAGGATGGAGTTAGGTTGGAGTGATAAGGACCCTTGGAAAGCATGCCTAATTTCATTAAATATATATCGTGTATAAACTCTAATAATGTAGTGAAATTCATCATTGACATTGGGTCCTTGTTGCTTGTGTTTAATTAGAGCTAGGTTTGGTTGAAATGAATCGTGCATGGATGTATGGTAGTCGTGACACGTGTGAATTCGTGGATGGGGTCTTTGAATTTTGTGATGCTGCATTAAGTCATCGGTGGCTACAAAGGGAACCGAGGGGTTTTATTGTCCTTGTGTTGATTGTGGTAATGTGAGCATCGTTAGTAGCATTGAGTCGCTTAGGGAGCATATCTTTCGTCGCGGGTTTAGACAAGACTACTATGTATGGGTTTGGCACGGTGAGGAGGGTATGTATGATGGTCGAAATGCCATTGTTAACGATGTGCATGAACAAGGTGAATTTGATGTCATTAAGAATGACAACATCGAGGATGAATATGAGGATATTCAGGTAGAAGATGATGATGATGAAGGGGATCATATCGAGGAGATGATGGCGGGGGTAGATCATTGTGGCAAACGATTCAAGTGCATGTTTTCAATTAAAAAAGATGCTAAGATCTTCGGTGGCATGCGGAACGAAGGAAAAAGGATGGTTTTCTCAAACATCCGGCGATTCTCCGAGTGGAAAGGTATCAACCATTGTCATAAGACCTTCGGTGCCGAGGATAGAAATTTGAGGCTTGGCCTATGCACGGATGGAATGAACCCATTTGGCAATCTTAGTTCTCAACATAGTACGTGGCCGGTTCTTCTAGTTATATACAACTTGCCTCCTTGGTTGTGCATGAAACGCAAATACATCATGTTGTCGATTCTTATTTCAGGGCCGAAACAGCCTGGAAACGACATAGATGTCTACCTCCAGCCACTTGTTGATGATTTGAGAAAAATGTGGGATGAAGGAGTTTCTGTGTATGACGCACATGCTGATGAGGTATTCACATTGCGTGACATGCTTTTATTCACTCTTAATGACTATCCTGCTTATGGGAACTTATCCGGGTACAAGAACAAAGGGAAGAAAGCATGCCCGATTTGCCTGGACGACACAGCATCTAAATACATTACTACTTGTCACAAAGAAGTTTATATGCGCACCCGAAGGTTCTTTCGACGCGACCATCCTTATCGTAATAAGAAGAAGGCATTCGATGGAACAATTGAGGAAGGGGTTGCTCGTAGACCATTGACTGGTATTGAGGTTTATGATCAAGTCAAGGGTATTGAAACGATATTCGGCAAAGGAGCGAGTGTTGGTGATAAGTGACTTTGGAAAAAGGAGTCTATTCTGTGGAAACTTCCATATTGGAGAGATCTAGAGGTTAGACATTGTCTCGACGTCATGCACATAGAGAAAAATGTATGTGACGCCATTCTGGGGACAGTTATGAATATTCCACATAAGACAAAGGATAGCAAAGGGGTGCGACTGTATCTGGAAAGTGAGGGGCTTCGACCAGAACTATGGGCTCAAAAGAGGGACACTAAGAAAAGAAAGAAAAAAGAGAAAGTGTCTGGAAAAGGAAAAGGAAAGGGAAAAGAAAAGGAACAGGAAGAAGGGTCGCCTGCAGGAATTGAAAGAAAAGGAAAGAAAACGGTGAAGGATGATGATAGGAACTATTTACCTCCGGCTTGCTACACTCTATCTAGAGCTGAGAAGCGTATTTTTTGCGAGTGATTGTACAACATTAAGGTTCCATCAGGGTACTCATCGAACATGAAAAGATTTGTTACCTTAGACGGTGAGTTGAAATTATCGAGCATGAAGTCTCATGATTGTCATGTAATGATGCAAGTATTCTTACCGATCGCAATTCGAGGGATATTGCCGAAACATGTGAGACATACCATAACGAGGCTGTGTTCTTTTTCAATACTATATGTAGCAAAACGTTACAACCCTCGAAGCTTGATGCTTTGCAGGCTAGCGTGATACAGACTTTGTGCAAGTTTGAGATGTACTTCCCACCTGCTGTCTTCGACATTATGGTCCATTTGGTTGTACATCTAGTTCGAGAAATTAAGCTATGTGGTCCGGTGTTTTTGAGGTGGTGCTATCCCTTTGAGAGACATATGGGCTCTTTGAAAGATAAAGTAAGGAATCCAGTGCAACCAGAAGGAAGTATAATTCAGGGGATTGTGAGTGAAGAGGTCGGTAATTTTATGGCTGAGTTCTTAACTAATGTTGATCCTATTGGACTTCCTACATCTCGACACGAGGGCAGACTCGCGGGTAAAGGTACACTTGGCTCCAAAATGATAGTTACTCCTGTTGAAAGGCGCATACAAGCACACTTATTTGTATTGCAGCATATGGTACAGGTGCATCCGTACTTGAATGAACATTTGGAGGAGTTGCGTGACCAAAATCCAGGTAAAGGGACTAGAGCATTGATGCAATTGCATAATAAGACGTTTATTGATTGGTTCCATAACCGAATAATGCGTGAAGTAGATTCTAATGTTTCTGAAACTCTGAAGTGGCTAGCATTTGGTCCTCGAGAAGGTGTCCCCACCCCCGCACACCGCCCCCCACTCCCGCACACCGCCCCACTCCCCCGCACACATCCCCCACTCCCCGCTCCCCGCCGCACACCGCCCCCACCCCCTGCTCCGCCCCGCACGCCTCGCCCCACCCCCTCCGCTGCCGCTAATGATGTTGAATTTTTTTTTTAAACTTACCGTTGTTAATTTCTCTATAGATGGGGCTCTAGCAAAAAGAGGTTGGCGGCGAGTTCACTCCCCAAGGCAACAAAGATGCCCTTTATGAGACTTTGGGAAAGGACCATAGTGGACGTTTGAGGGGTTTAGGTGGTATTCGTCTAGGTGTGACAAAAGCGTATTCTAAAGATTACTCCATGGGTACAAAATCACGCTCTCAACCACATGATATGGAAGCTATGACACAAGCTATTCAGGAGAAGCTTACCGATGAAATTACGGAGAAAGTGACGGGAGAAAGTCACGGAGAAACTCACTGGAGAGTTTCAACGCGGTCCTCTCACAATTTGGTTTACCTGGCGATACATCAACCTAAACCTGGATCGTCTTTTGGAGGACAAAGCTAGCCATCCTAACACACAATAATCCCCACCATCTATACTTGAGTTAGAGGTAACTATTATCCTTATAATTTTTATAACTAAGTAACATGTTATATTCCTGTAATTGCATGTTCGTAACCGCAATTTCATTTACTTTTTGAAGGAAGAAACGCCTTGCCAGCTTTTACTAGATGTAAAAGATAAGGGTTTGATTGTGGTGGCTGTAGGAAATGCACAACCCACGAAGTGAACGAGCAATAGTCCATCATGAGCCTCATGGACAATGAGCACTTGGCGGTTAGTGTAGTCACCATTATTCCTAGTTACGAAGACTTTGCTCTTCCTGCCGCCTAAACCGTCAATTGATATAAATGTCTTGACCGACGCTCGTGGTGGTTATGTGTTGTGGCCATCGGCATGGGTGAGGTTTTCGACGAGGTAAATTGAAGCAACTTAAATCCATATTCATAATGATTTGTTTCATACGTACCCACTAACTAAGTTGAATGTTTTTACCGTTGAATTATTAGATTTTGGAGAGAATAAACAAGCCCAAGGAAAGCAAAGCGGACTCACCTCCTCTAGAGAAGGCGAAGAAGGGTTCAAGCGGGCTAAAGAAGGCCATTTCGGGCAAAGGAATGCAAGATTCAAGTCACCTAGAAAAACCAACTACATATACTTGGATCGAGAAACCAAAGATCGAGTGTCTCACTAAGGCATGCATATGGCTACATGCAAATGCGCGTGATATGTCGGATGATGCACCTCTCGAGGTGAATTTGGGTACCACGCAATTCAACTACTTTGAGGATACATCGACATGGGTGTTTAAGGGTGATTTGAAAGAGTTCCTTTGCTGAGAGATGCTTAATGTTTCCTTGATTCAAGTCTTCATGAGGTAAAACATTTGTACTTTTGAAGTAAATAAAAATGATTTGCAATATACAATAATATATTTATGTTACGAAGTTGGTTGTGCTTTGAAGATTACTCCAAGATGATTGTGGACGCAAGAGCATACAAGAGCAATTTGGGTGGTTATGTCCAAATTTCACCCGAGCCGACAATTGTTTGCAAAACACAAATGAGGTGAAGGAGTATATTTGGCTATGTATCAAAAGATCTCTACGTGCACAACATAAGTTCATACTTGCCCCTTGTTTTGAAGAGTATAGTTCTTAACCTTGTATCTATTTTTACCACTTTAATTATCATTATATATACAATAGAAGTACTCACATGATTGCTTCCTAACTTTTTGGCATTTTAGTCTTCATTTCTATAGCTCAAGATCCACCACGACACTTATTCCTCAAATCATGCATAAATAGGTATATTTGTTATTTAAAATGCTAATAAGCATTACACTTTTTACTAATTTCATTCTTTGGCCACTTCTCACATGAAATTAACTTAACTACAGTTCTTTGAAGAAAATTAAGAGCACGGGAAAAATACTCGAATGGAAAGCAATGAAGGTAATACATATTAGTTAAGCTACGTACTTCTTTCTTTTAGCAAAAAACAACCATGTATGTTAATTACATGATTTTTTATGTAATTCTATGATTAGTGTGCTCAATGACCGGGGGGAACCGAGTGTGGCTACTATGTGTTGAGGTTCATGTTCGATATAGCCTCAAGTTGCAAGGAAGTCGGGGATATTGAGAAGATATATATATATATATATATATATATATATATATATATATATATATATATATATATATATACATATAAAACTAATATACGTAGCTTAATTTAAAGTCGATTTTGGCCTCTTAAGCTCAATTCACTTAGTTTTGTTTTCTTTCCTCCTTTAGCCGCATATTACGTCATATATAGTTCCAATAGGTACATATATAACTATAAGAGTCAATTAAAGTTCACTCATATGCTTTAAAACCCATTTTCGGTAAACGAAGGCCGTTCGGGCCCATCTTGGCCTTCGAAGCTCATTTCACTTAGTTTCCGGCATTTAGCCACATGTTAGGTCATATATAGTTCCAATAGGTACATATATAACTATAAGAGTCAATTAAAGTTCACTCATATGCTTTGAAACCCATTTTGGGTAAATGAAGGCCGTTTCAGGCGATTTTAGCCTTCGAAGCTCATTTCACGTAGTTTCCCGCATTTAGCCACATGTTAGGACATATATAGTTCTAATAGGTACATATATAACTATAAGAGTCAATTATAGTTCACTCATATGCTTTGAAACCCATTTTGGGTAAATGAAGGCCGTTTCGGGCCGATTTTGGCCTTCGAAGCTCATTTCACTTTGTTTCCTGCATTTAGCCACATGTTAGGTCATATATAGTTCCAATAGGTACATATATAACTATAAGAGTCAATTATCTAAGGTCTTACTCAAACTAAAACTGATATTATGTGTGTTTCCTTATGTTTAAGGTATTCAACCAAAGGGAGAGTTCTTTCACCACAACCGAGATAAACGAGGTTCGGGATTTGCTAGCACACTACCTTATCGAAGTTTGCATGTGAAGATGATGCCGCGACATTGGGTTTATTTGTTCTTCTTGTTCTACTTGCTAGTTATTTAGGTACAATAATATAATTGATGTTTATTTTGGATTTTAGTACTTAGTACAACTTCATTTGTAGTACATTCTCCAAATTTTATATTTATATATATATATTAATTTGACTTGTATAAGACGCGCTTGTGGGATTTGTGTCAACTATAGCAGGTTAGATATAATAAAATATTATATATATACAAATATAATATATATATAACATTAACTGATGCGGTTTACTAAGAAAACTGCATCAGTTAATGTTCCAATGCATACAAAGAGGTTGGCGGCAAAGCACAAACCGCTACCGTTCCAAGGCAAAACCGCAACGGTTTTTCCCATTAACCGCTGCGGTTTTGCCTTGGAACCGCAGCGGTTTGTGCTTTGCCATCGGTTCACAACCGCAGCGGTTTTTTAATTAAAACGCTGCTAGTCCAACCGTTGCGGGCCAAAACCGCAGCGCAAGCCCGGGTTTTGACCGCAGTGGTTGGACTTTATTCCACTAGTGTTTAAAGATATTATTTGATAAACAGATTGAATTTTGGTTTTATTAATTAAAATAGCTTTTAATTAAAAACCAAATTTAAGATATTGTTGCCTAAGTAAATGCTACATTTTAGGAAGCGAGTATTAATTTGTTACACATATTCATGATAAACGTGGAGTTAGTGGTAGATCATGCAGCTTGTTCCTCAAGCTAAGGAACAACATAGGTTAATGCTTTAAACCACTAACTCATGATTAATCCCACGTTCATTCTAAATGACTGCTATAAATATGCAAGTTCAATTAAGTTTCAAATTGTTTGGCTGGCGTCATTCCATAGTGTCGACATATGTCATTCCATAAGGTCGGCTTAAGGGAATAATATTATAAAAGAATTATATTTTTCTATTCCTCGTTTTGAATCAGTTCCTATGAGTTTCAAGTTCCTACGAGTGCCATGTTCCTTTACAGTTCTTCAGTTTCTAGATACTAGAGTTAAACCACATTATCAAGTGTCTGTATTTTAGTTTGGGGTTAAAGGGTTTGAGTGAACTCTTGTAATGGGGACTTGGTTAAGAGTTTGAGTGGGTTCTTGAATCAAGTTCGAGTTAGGAACTTGAGTAAGTTCTTGTTGTGTATGCGTAGACTTGAGTTGAAGTTTTATCCAGGGGTAAAGGGTTTGAATAAATCGTTGTAAAGAGTTATGGGAACTCTTGAGAGACTTTGAGTTAAGTCTAGAGTTCCTAGTGGAGTTTGTGAGAGAGAGATAAAGTTCCTAGTGGAACTTGTGATAGAGTTGGAGTTCCGAGTGGAACTTGCGTATGTAATAGGTTTAAACAAAGGAGGTTTCCTATTATAGTGAAGAGTTTAAATAGTGAGGAGGTCGTGATTTTTCTTCTTGTATGATGACAAGAAGTTTCCACGTAAAAATCTCTCTTGCACTTTTAGTTCCTTATTGCTTATGTTTAAATTCCGCATTATTTAAGCAATAAGTTCCACACTACTACTCACCCCCCCTCTTGTAGTGTTCCTTCCGAGTTAACATATGCAATAGAGGGGAAATCTTATATTACACTGGGCAGATAAGAGAAACAAAACAGAAAATGGAATCTTAAGTCTAGACTTCTACGTCGTCTGACGAGATGACTACATTGCTTAAGTCTTCATGAGGTCTCGTTCTAAATGAAAAGAGAGGAGGTGCATATCATTTTCCATGGCTGATAGGATCTAAGCGAGTCTAAATGTTTTAATGAGCGATTGGGCTTGGAGATATGTCTACTTATATAGCAATGAGATCATGTCTTCGGCATTTCTCAGCAAATCATTCTCAATCTGGATACCCACATCATATACTCTTGTAAAGCTATCTAGACCCAAATATTTAAGGTGATTTTGAATTTAGGGCGGAGGTTAGAAACGAATTTCCGTACCAAGTCTTTTTCCATATGCCTTGATGCCTTGATACCATATGGTTTGATTTCTCTCTCCACCTATTCAAATAAGTAGTAAAACTTTCATTTTCACCTTGTTTAAGAACCTCGAGTTCTCTAAGGGAGGTTTGCAAATGTGTGTTCGATCCATATTGTTTCATGAAAGTAATGGTAATGTCTTCCTAAGATTTATATTTGCTTGGGGTCCAGGGAATAGAACCAATTTTGACAAGTTGGGTCCAATGACATCGGGAATACCGTTGGGTACAGTTCAAAGTCAACCGATTTGATGATCGTGGTTGCACGGAAATTTATTAGAGGATATTTTGGGTTATCAGTTGGTTTGAATTTAGGGATGTCAGTTGCAGAAAAATTTTCAGGAAGTTTTCCCGAGTAGTTTGGTGTTATCAATAGGCTCAAAATAGGAATTGGTATTGGTTACTCTATGAACAACTCTCTCCTATTTATTGTTCGGTTAAAGAGGCTCACCAAACTACGTCGTCTCAAGTCTTATAGCTATTTCTTCCATCATACTAGTAAACTTGGCTAAGGCTCTAGCCATTTCAGCAAATTGTTGCTCATTATTCGGCGGGTTACCCATTTCAATGTCTCTTGAACTCTGCATGGATAATCAATGGAGACTTTTAGAGAAAGAAGAGGTGGATGGAATGTAGATTTTAAAAAGTTTAAGCTTCTAGGAGAAAAAAAACTTATTCCTATACGAATGCATGGTTTTTTTTTTTTAATGCATGAATGACTGAACTACCTCTATGATGCATCTATGCCTTTTTTTGGGCTCTTTTATTGGATGCATGATTAGCTGAACTACCCCTAGGATACATGCATGATCTATTTTGGACTTTTTTTAATGCACCTACACCTATTGCATGTATGCATGACCTTTTTTGGATGGACCTAGCCCTTATGCATGTATGCATGACTCAGTCTATGCGTTTGAACCTGTAAAGGCTGCCTACATATCCCAAAAGAGAGAATCAGATCGCTACCTTGTAGTTAAGACTAATAAATGCACAATGCATGAAATGAAATGGAGATTTTGTATGCAACGAGACTCCTAATTAAATGCTTATGAACTCTAGTTATGCATGAAGTGTATCACCGATGGACTATGCAATTCAAATGGATTCTAGTATGAATGTAGTCCTAACAGATTTGGAATTATACGGGCTTTAGATTCCTAGGCTTGATAGACTTCTAATGACCTTAGAATTGTAGACTTGATGAAATTTTAAGGATGCTAGACTCCTAATATGCATGAGACTCTAGTAGACTAAGTCTCCTAAAATGGACGGAATTCTAATGGTTTGGACTCCTATTATACATGGAGTTCTATGGATTATAAACTCCTAAGATGCATGGAATTCTAATGGATTTAGACTCCGATGGACGGGGTTAACAACTCTAAATGGAGTGAAATCGGATGAACCTAGACATTTGGGTTAAACATACTTCTAATGGAGTTAGAGCTCCTAAGTGGATGGGATTTTTACAATAAGAATGGACACTAAAAAGAAATCCTAGATAATGTACAAAAAATGAGATGATATACATGAAAGGATGAATTTTCGAAAAAGATTGGTGATAGGAGATAAGACGAAGTTATGAAAAAGATAGGAGATAAGTTTTCGAAAAAGGATATAGGATAGTTTTTTAAGAAGATATGAGATAAAGGTAAGGGATGAGATGAAATTTTGAAATATATGGAGGATTTTTCGAAAAAGATAGGGAATAGATTTCGAAAAAAAGCGAATACGATCGAAATCCGGCAAATAAACCATCGAAATTAAGCCTCGGGCAAAGCATAAAGCTTATGCTACACGCAAGAAGATTGCGTGCCACACACAAGTTTTGCTCCACACGCAAACTTCTTGTGCCTGGTGCACGATGTTTGCGATGCGTTTTTCAAGGTTTGGCGGTTTATTTGTCGTTTTTCGATGATTTTTAGCCTAATTCGAAGTGAATGCAGGTAGAAAGCATGTTGAATATAGCAAGTTAGCAATAAATGATGTCAAATAGGCAAGAAATGGAATGCAGTGTTCATCCTAGAGTGAAGATCTACATTTGAAACTGTGGTCAGGTCTAGGTTAAGGCTGAAAAGGGTCCATGACTAAGAGCTTGATCCCATGATTTGTACCTTTGCTTAAAAAGGTGGCCACGTGTAAGACGTACTCCATTTCTCAAGTTGGGAACGAGAGAACAATGTCATGGAATAGTAGGTTTGCTTATGACTAAGATCCAACACTATCACTCAGGAAGATTTTTGTAAGGATAAAGCACAAACCCCCTAGGGGTGGCCTCACGCACAGAACATGCTCTAATGAGACAGGGACGGTCACTAGTGAAAAAACCTTATTTGACACAAGTTAACTGATTCGATTTTTTTAAAAAAACCGGATTTGTTACAAGTTAACTGATTTGGTTCCTTAAAAACCGGATTTGTTATAAGTTAACTGATCTGGTTCCTTAAAACCGAATCAGTTATTATCTGTTTTTGGAGCGGATAATGTCAAAAATAAACTGATCCGGTCCATTTAATGGACCATTTCTTTTAATTTTCTACAAACCTAACTCGAAACCTAACCGATCGGTTGGGCTCAAACTAATCGGTGCGGCCCATTTCTTTTCCTCACTCCTCTTAACCTACTGACCCCTCACTCCTCTTAAACCCTAACTCCCTCACTCCTCTTAAACCCTAACTCCCTCACTCCCACTTGATCTCCTCCTTCCCTCACACGCCTCTTAAATCCCCCAACAAACCCTAAATTCCTTCTCCTCTTCTGATCTCTTCCTCCCTTCTCTCTCATAACCCAGCCACCACGAGTGCATGACACCTCAAATCCGCCAAACCAACTCTCTCCTCCACATCCTTTCACTCCCGACTTCCCCACTTATTCTTTCACGAAGTCTTTCTCTCTCTCCTCGGTCTGCAACCACCACCCAACAACTCATCTCCGTAAACTATTGATGCTCTCCAAGCACTTCGATGCTCTCAACGCACAACCCGGAGCCTCCGTCGTCCCCACGCTATCAACGAACACCGGTACCACCAATGCTTCGAGAGTTTCATCGCGCCAAGTTTCGTCGTCCCAGTCGCTCCCTCTTTCTCTTCCTCGCCATTTCGTCGCGCTCAAGTTTTATTCATTCAAGCCCGATTTAGATTTTTTTTTTAATTGTTTAGATTTCTTATAATCAAAGCCTGATTCGGTTAGTTCAACCGGCAACAGGATTCTGATTTTTTTTCTTAATTTTTTCTACAAAGTTTCATTTTTTAATTTTATGTCTTACATGATATTTCTTCCTTTTTATTTCGTAGATCCGTAATTGATTTGTCGTTATATATTCTATTTTTATTTTGTTTCGTTTTATTTTAATTTCCATTTGTAGTTCAATTTTTATTTCGATAGTTGATTTCATTTTAACGTTGTTTAATATAATTTGGTGTTATGTTATTGAAATGTTGTTCTTTGTTGTTGAAA
Organism: Beta lomatogona; assembly: GCA_947646795.1. NCBI lineage: Eukaryota > Viridiplantae > Streptophyta > Magnoliopsida > Caryophyllales > Amaranthaceae > Beta > Beta lomatogona. Next base: position 103,650 of record CANSNZ010000992.1, on the reverse strand, counting down.
TCTCAACTGCTTTTGGTGTTGTTGGAATCTCGTTGTTGTTGTTGTTGAAATCTCCTTGGTCTTGTTGAAGCATTTTTTTAAATCATCCCCACACTTACTGGTCCAGTTCTTCTTGAAAACCGAATCCAGTTCTTGGGTAACTGATCTGGTTTTCAACCGGAACGTCAAAGCGAGCCTAACCGATCCGGTCCAAAACCGGAACTATAAGCCCTATATTTTGACTGGATCCGATGGGCTTTTTCCACTAGTGGATTGTCCTTATAATGTCTTAAATCGGTAGCCATGCATATGCAAAACAATATGTCATTCAAAAGTATAAAAATAGAATTAATCGTATTTTTTCAAGTTCTTCAACTTATTTAAAAAATTAATTTTTTCAAATCCTCCCTAGTGAAGTCGCCAAAATGTAGGCGTGATTTTATTCGCACGCGGATGACGCGATTCGACTACCTCATTGTATAGGGTTTTTTGAAAATGTTTTGAAAACGTTTTGAAGTCGCTAACAAGTCTTCAAAGGAAGACTCGTAAACCTAATTGGATTTTTGGGAAAGTTAGGGACATTTTTGGGACATGTCCAATGAAGACTCGCTTCCCCATGACTCCATGAATGATAATTGAACGAAAAATCGAGCTCGGAGGGGTGAGGGGTACGGGTAAGATCAGGAATCAAATTTGCACGTTGCTGGCCTCTACTTAACACGATTCATAGGAAGTTTTGTGCAAAAGAATAACCATATAATATGTTCAAAACCCTAAAAAGATTTGTCTAAGTTGGTTCCTTAAACACATAAAAGATTTTTTTAGTGACAAGTTATTTAGCATTCATATTACTGGGTTGATAATAGGTTTGTCCATACTATCTAATTTTATTCGTTAAAATATTTATTTAGGTCTTGATTAACAATAATATACAAGGTGAAATATATATATGCAATCGACATAAAAATAATGTCCATGAAAAAAGGGGTGTGCTATGTACAAAGAAAAAAAATGAGCTAAATACAAAAAAACAGCTAAAAGACTAACCTACCCCTTTTTGTAATTTAACCCCACCAAAAACAAACCCCTCACCCCGTATACCACAATTAGGGCAAACATCTTCACCCACTACGGGTGTGCAACAATCGTGCGAGAGCAACAGGGAGACACGCCGACCCACCCTCCTCCTCCTCGTGACGCACCCGACTCCACCTCCTCCTCCTCCTCGTGCCACGTAACCGACCCACCCTCCTCCTCCTCCTCCCTCCTACTGCAACGCGCCAACGCTTGTGAACAAAGCCACAATCTCAAGCGGTAACCGCTCCTCACCGAAGCATAGACCACCTAAGGCCGGCTTCTTGAACTAACCTTCTATTCATTTTTTGTAAAAGTTAAATTACCTTATTTTATGAATCACATTATTGAGATTTGATTTGATTTTTGAATTGGTTGTTCTTTTGATTGAGATGTGCTTTGAGTTTGGAACATTCGATTTGATTTTTGAATCGGTTGTTCTTTCGATTTCTTCAAAGCAATCTCCAAATTGCATGAAATTTTAATCAAGAGGTTCAAATACATCAAGAAAGTCCAAGAGACATCCAATAAAGTTAAAGAACTTCCAAGAACCTTTTCAAGAACCATTAAAGAAAAGGGAGTACTCTCTTAAGGAACTTTATGTTTATTCCTTTTATCCTTGTATTTTTATTTACCTCTCTTTTGACTAACCTACTAACCTTAAAACTGCACAAAGGAACTCCATAGGTTTTGATTGACAGGTCATGTATCGATAAGATACATATAATGGATCAACCCATAATGATGAAGAATGGTCATGAAGGCGAAGGAATATGTTCCAGTTATTCGAATTTCACTTTGGAATATAAGAGAAGAGCGCGTTCCTAGTGAGGGGGAACAACTCGTGGTTTCTCGACAATTATTGTTCCTAACATATGAAAAGAAATATATCAATACTTCTTTTATTATAAGCTCACAATGGAGGAACTATAAATTTACAAGACAACAAACATGGTAAAATTGATGCAAAGTTAAATGTTGGTAAGTTCATGTTTCATTGTAAATAGTTCTATTATAGAGTAATTGAAGCCCATTTTGCTTAAAGTTTTTAAAAAGTTCACTAACTCTGGTTGTTTTGCAAATAAAATTGCGTCATCAATAAAAGCTAGAAATGTCATACTTGAAGGGAATCAATTAGGGAACACATACTTTGTGGATCTCAATTTGGTTCCTAACTACAACATGACATGACTAGCCATTATTGAAGATGATCTACTTATATGTTTCAAAATAATAACATTCTAACTTCATCGTGGTTGACAAACTTAGACCAAGGAATATCTTATATCTCGTTCCTAAAGGATAAAGTTTGTTAACTATGTCCATAAAGATAGTATGTGATCTTATCACTAACTTAAGGTATGTTGTTCCTATTCACATTGTATCATGATTAACAAATTACATTGTTAAATTATTAATATGAATGCATAACTTTTATAAGTCTTGCTTTACATTATGTGAACATATGTTCTTTATAATTTCACCTATTCATGAGTGTTTAGTGGAACAAGACTTGATGAAGTATGACTTGAGTGCAAACAAGTTCTTTTCCAAAAGTTTTTTTTGAATTGGGCTCTTACACATATTAAAATTGAAATGATTATATGCACACTAGCGTAAATATGTTACACTTAATTTTTGTGTCGTAAAGGCATACTCGCTTGCCTAATAGTGTTAGAGGTCTCATAATAGAACTATGGATGCTATCAAACATGAAAATCCTAAGTTGTCAAATGTACAATGAAAGAAACCTTGATGGAACAAGACGAGGTAAAATTCCCATAATATATTTACGTAACTATTAGAGGGAACAAACATATTCTTAGCCAACTATCATCAATTCACACCACATTTGTTCAAATACCTTCAAATCTCCTAATTCCCATGTGCTCTAATTTAAATTCATGACTTTCTATGGTTCAACGATGCATAAAGAGTGATAAATGGTAAATACATTTTGAGGGGAATCTATGGAAGAAGTGAGAAGCAAGTATTTTGTGATTTATATTGATGCTCAAAAGGATATATTATTAGATGGAACTAATCATATAAGTTCCTAATGATGAAGGAACGGCAAGGAACTCGAGAAAAATAAGGAAAAAATCGATATAAATATGAAATTCTAGGAAAAGTGGAACAACTTGCATTGTAATGACACATTGTTTAAAAAAATAGGAAACGAAAAAAAAGGTAAACAAGGGTGATCAAATCTTTATTATTTCCTAGAAGTCAATATTTGGTATGGTTGTGAAAATGCTTCCTCATGGATTTGATGATTTGAGAAGTGGAACATAAGCGAAAGACGAAAGAACTTGCTTATAAAGATGAATTCGTTCAAGTTTCTTTGCGTAATGAGTTCCTCAAGGTTGATTGGTTGAGTAAAAGTGAACTTCTTATTAAAAGTATAAACCATAGAGCACACAATATATCTAAAGTTCCCTCTACTCAAATAATTGTTCCATTAACTTCTTTCATATTTCTTTGAGCCAGATATTACAATGTCCTATCTCTTAATCCATTCTTGACCTTCAAATCTGTATTTTTTCTTGACTTTTATTTTATTCAAGTTCCTTCGATGGTTTTTGAAGTTGGGTGCAGTGAGTTGGAAATTTGTGTAGCACATGCATCCTAAGTTTGAAACGAGATTCTTCAGGCTTTTGGGACTAACAGGTGTTTAACCATTACGGTGGTAAGTGTAGCATATAACAATATGTGTATATGATTAATCTAAAACAAATGTGTGTAAGATGATCCTTTTCGATAATGACAAAAGGGGGAAGAATATGTAAAGTCTAAATCCTTATATGATGAAAGTTCTTTGTCATATGTGTATGTGCTTATCTTAAGTGACAATTCTTTCTCTTATGCGCTTATCTTATGTTGATATTTCAAACGTATACATGCACAACTTGTTCATTAAGGGGGATTATTGTACATCGTTTATTGTTTAATTTGTGATAAGCATCATTTGTTTGTCATCATAAAAATGGGTGAAATTATTGAGTCATGTAGTGTTTTTTATGATTGTAAACAAATGATGATTATCTAACTAACATGTGTGTTTGAGATGTGCATATTACATTAACATAAAACAAGTCATGGAAGGTTGAATATATCACATCATGAAAGACTTCCAACAAGTGAACCAACAAGTGAAGTTTCTAAAAGAGTTCCTATAAGGAACACAAACAGAGCGGTTCATAGGTACATCCTAAGAGGAACATTGAATATGAAGTTCCGGAGCAGTTCCTGAGTGGGAGCAGCAAGATGACGTTTCAGAGTTGAAACAAGAAGTTCCTGAGCAAGAACTATGAGTGCGAAGTTCCTTAGAGGAACTAGCACACCGAAGTTCTAGAGGTGCAGCTATCAACATGCGGTTCTTGAGTTGGAGCAGCATGGAGCATGAAGGCAGAAAATATGAGTCTATTTTTCTGGGATTCATGTAAGTATGTGGAAACGTGAAAGGTAATGGAACAGGGTCAAAAGGAACTCGTAAGGTCAAAAGGAACTCATGGAACTTAGAGTCAAAAGAATTTAATAGTCAATAAGTCTAATGCATGTTATTATCTTAACCTATATTAATTTATTTAGAGTTTGTTTCTTAATAAATTTCTACTTGGTTAATTATTTTTAGATAATATGCATTAGTTGTTTTAGGATAAGATTTAGTTTTTGGAAAATAAAAAGCCTAAATTTATAATACGTATAATGAGTTTTTGTAAATAAAATGTTTGTATGTTCATCTTTAAGGAACAGGACGTCCTTGGTACTATTAATTTAAGTTAAAGGAACTAGGCGTGTAAAATATTATGCAACGGTTAAAAGGAATTTGTTGAATTTTTAAAGGCTAAATTTTAGGAAAATGATTTTATGTGGTTTAAATCGATTTTGAAGGAAACTCTTTTATGGAAAAGATTTTATCTTTATTTCAAAATAAAATCATTTTCGGATTTAAAAGAAAATCCTTTCCCTCAGTGGAAAAAACGCTAAATATCACAAGAAAACCGCTGCGGTCCTTAAGAATACCGCGGCGGTAAATTGTCGTAGAATTTGGGGGAAAGGGGAACATAAACCGCTGCAGTCTAGAGAAACCGCAACGGTTAAAAGAAACCTGCGGTTTTCTGTTAACCGTTGCGGTTTTTTGAACCGCAACGGTTTTTTTTGGTTTTTTTTTCCTAAATCCCGCGTGAATTTGGTGGAGTTGATTGCAATTTTTGTGCGAGCACTCACCTGCACTCCCTCCTTCCTTAGGTTCGAAGTTTGAACTCCCTCCTTCCTTCTCAATTCCTCCACGCTTCATCGACGCACCACCGCCGCACGTCCACCGCCGCACCTCAACCGCCGCACGCCCCCACCGCCGCACCTCCACGCTTCATCAACAACAAACCCTAGAAGCTCCCTCCTTTCTTTTCATCAACAACAGCAATTCCGGGCGTCCTCCTCTGCGGTGCACCTTGTGCGTCCTCCACCGCCGCACGTCCACCGCCGCACCTCCACCGTGCCCTTAACACCTACATTCCTCCTCCTCTTCTTAGCTACCTAAAATTTCTCAACTTTATTGAATCTCATATTTGAAGCTTTAAGTTTTATAATTAATTATAGTTTTATGAATAATTGTCACTTTGAAATTAGGTTGTATTATAGTTAAAGGTTGTAAATTTGATTGATTTGAGTTTATTTGATTTTATTTAAAGTAGTTAGTTTGATTTTTAGGTTACAAAACTAGGGCTTTGTTGTGGTTGTTGTTGTAGTTGTAGTGGTTCTAGTTGTTGTTGTTGTAGTTGTAGTTGTTGTAGTTGTTGTTGTTGTTGTTGTTGTTGTTGTTGTTGTTGTTGTTGTTGTTGTTGTAGTAGTAGTACTTACTAACTAGTTAGGTTTGAACTAACAAAGTATAACGTTGAATATGATTATTGGTTTAGCTATTTAATTAGTTTAGTTTAGCTTAGTTTGGTTTAGTGTTGTTTAATTTGCTAATTTATACTAATCTTAACTTTATACTTTGTTGTTGATTATTGAAGCTAGCTAGTGACGGAGTGTTGAGCTCGATTTCTCTATTGACAACCTTTACATTGGTATGTTATCACTCATATTTAACTTTCTTTCATAGTAAATTGGTTTATATGTGCAAATGTGTATATACTTATCGTTGAATTGAGATTAGATGTAAAATGTTTTGTTGTTTTTAAAAACCAATGTTTGCATCATCATATCATATGCCTAGATACCTGTTCGAGACTTACTCATTAGGAGTAAGTCTTGAATAGTCCCCGGTTTGGTATTGTTCTTAGATGTTTAATCTCACTTAGGTGGTGAATGTATGTCTTTAGTTCGATTCTAGAGGAAAATATTGGCTCGTCGTTTCCCTACTTTTTGTTCTCTGGTACATATGTAGATATAAATAACTATATATCTACATCGTGTACTTGGAGAAGCTGTAGGGAAATGTTGTCGGATTTTCCGTAGATTCGAACTGAAGGCAATACATTCACTAGTGAGATTAGACATCTAAGGATGGGTTAGGTTGGAGTGATAAGGACCCTTGGAAAGCATGCCTAATTTCATTAAATATATATCGTGTATAAACTCTAATAATGTAGTGAAATTCATCATTGACATTGGGTCCTTGTTGCTTGTGTTTAATTAGAGCTAGGTTTGGTTGAAATGAATCGTGCATGGATGTATGGTAGTCGTGACACGTGTGAATTCGTGGATGGGGTCTTTGAATTTTGTGATCCTTGCATTAAGTCATCGGGCTACAAAGGGAACCGAGGGGTTTTATTGTCCTTGTGTTGATTGTGGTAATGTGAGCATCGTTAGTAGCATTGAGTCGCTTAGGGAGCATATCTTTCGTCGCGGGTTTAGACAAGACTACTATGTATGGGTTTGGCACGGTGAGGGAGGGTATGTATGATGGTCGAAATGCCATTGTTAACGATGTGCATGAACAAGGTGAGTTTGATGTCATTAAGAATGACAACATCGAGGATGAATATGAGGATATTCAGGTAGAAGATGATGATGATGAAGGGGATCATATCGAGGAGATGATGGCGGGGGTAGATCATTGTGGCAAACGATTCAAGTGCATGTTTTCAATTAAAAAAGATGCTAAGAACTTCGGGTGGCATGCGGAACGAAGGAAAAAGGATGGTTTTCTCAAACATCCGGCTGATTCTCCCGAGTGGAAAGGTATCAACCATTGTCATAAGACCTTCGGTGCTGAGGATAGAAATTTGAGGCTTGGCCTATGCACGGATGGAATGAACCCATTTGGCAATCTTAGTTCTCAACATAGTACGTGGCCGGTTCTTCTAGTTATATACAACTTGCCTCCTTGGTTGTGCATGAAACGCAAATACATCATGTTGTCGATTCTTATTTCGGGGCGAAACAGCCTGGAAACGACATAGATGTCTACCTCCAGACCACTTGTTGATGATTTGAGAAAAATGTGGGATGAAGGAGTTTACGTGTATGACGCACATGCCGATGAGGTATTCACATTGCGTGACATGCTTTTATTCACTCTTAATGACTATCCGACTTATGGGAACTTATCCGGGTACAAGAACAAAGGGAAGAAAGCATGCCCGATTTGCCTGGACGACACAAGCATCTAAATACATTACTACTTGTCACAAAGAAGTTTATATATGCGCACCCGAAGGTTCTTTCGACGCGACCATCCTTATCGTAATAAGAAGAAGGCATTCGATGGAACAATTGAGGAAGGGGTTGCTCGTAGACCATTGATGGTATTGAGGTTTATGATCAAGTCAAGGGTATTGAAACGATATTCGGCAAAGGAGCGAGTGTTGGTGATAAGTGACTTTGGAAAAAGGAGTCTATTCCTGTGGAAACTTCCATATTGGAGAGATCTAGAGGTTAGACATTGTCTCGACGTCATGCACATAGAGAAAAATGTATGTGACGCCATTCAGGGACACTTATGAATATTCCACATAAGACAAAGGATAGCAAAGGGGTGCGACCGTATCTGGAAAGTGAGGGGCTTCGACCGAGAACTATGGGCTCAAAAGAGGGACACTAAGAAAAGAAAGAAAAAGAGAAAGTGTGCGGGAAAAGGAAAAGGAAAGGGAAAAGAAAAGGAACAGGAAGAAGGGTCGCTGCGGGAATTGAAAGAAAAGGGAAAGAAAACGGTGAAGGATGATGATAGGAACTATTTACCTCCGGCTTGCTACACTCTATCTAGAGCGAGAAGCGTATTTTTTGCGAGTGATTGTACAACATTAAGGTTCCATCAGGGGTACTCATCGAACATGAAAAGATTTGTTACCTTAGACGGTGAGTTGAAATTATCGAGCATGAAGTCTCATGATTGTCATGTAATGATGCAAGTATTCTTACCGATCGCAATTCGAGGGATATTGCCGAAACATGTGAGACATACCATAACGGAGCTGTGTTCTTTTTTCAATACTATATGTAGCAAAACGTTACAACCCTCGAAGCTTGATGCTTTGCGGAGCTAGCGTGATACGAGACTTTGTGCGAAGTTTGAGATGTACTTCCCACTCTTGTCTTCGACATTATGGTCCATTTGGTTGTACATCTAGTTCGAGAAATTAAGCTATGTGGTCCGGTGTTTTTGAGGTGGTGCTATCCCTTTGAGAGACATATGGGCTCTTTGAAAGATAAAGTAAGGAATCCAGCGCAACCAGGAAGGAAGTATAATTCGAGGGATTGTGAGTGAAGAGGTCGGTAATTTTGTGGCTGAGTTCTTAACTAATGTTGATCCTATTGGACTTCCTACATCTCGACACGAGGGCGGACTCGCGGGTAAAGGTACACTTGGCTCCAAAATGATAGTACCTCCTTGTTGAAATGCGCATAAAAGCACACTTATTTGTATTGCAGCATATGGTACGAGGTGCATCCGTACTTGAATGAGCATTTGGAGGAGTTGCGTGACCAAAATCCAGGTAAAGGGACTAGAGCATTGATGCGGTTGCATAATAAGACGTTTATTGATTGGTTCCATAACCGAATAATGCGTGAAGTAGATTCCAATGTTTCGAAACTCGAAGTGGCTAGCATTTGGTCCTCGATAAGGTGTCCCCCGCCCCCGCACACCGCCCCCACTCCCGCACACCGCCCCACTCCCCGCCCCCACCCCCCGCACACATCCCCCACTCCCTGCTCCCCGCCGCACACTGCCCCCCACCCCTGCGCCCGCCCAGTCTTGCCCCCTACCCCCCGCCGCCGCTAATGATGTTGAATTTTTTTTTTAAAACTTACCGTTGTTAATTTCTCTATAGATGGGGCTCTAGCAAAAGAGGTTGGCGGCGAGTTCACTCCCCCAAGGCAACAAAGATGCCCTTTATGAGACTTTGGGAAAGGACCATAGTGGACGTTTGAGGGGTTTAGGTGGTATTCGTCTAGGTGTGACAAAAGCGTATTCTAAAGATTACTCCATGGGTACAAAATCACGCTCTCAACCACATGATATGGAAGCTATGACACAAGCTATTCGGGAGAAGCTTACCGATGAAATTACGGAGAAAGTGACGGAGAAAGTCACGGAGAAACTCACGGAGAGTTTCAACGCGGTCCTCTCACAATTTGGTTTACCGGCGATACATCAACCTAAAGCTGGATCGTCTTTTGGAGGACAAAGCTAGCCATCCTAACACACAATAATCCCCACCATCTATACTTGAGTTAGAGGTAACTATTATCCTTATAATTTTTATAACTAAGTAACATGTTATATTCTGTAATTGCATGTTCGTAACCGCAATTTCATTTACTTTTTGAAGGAAGAAACGCCTTGCCGACTTTTACTAGATGTAAAAGATGAGGGTTTGATTGTGGTGGCTGTAGGAAATGCACAACCACGAAGTGAACGAGCAATAGTCCATCATGAGCCCGTGGACAATGAGCACTTGGCGGTTAGTGTAGTCACCATTATTCCTAGTTACGAAGACTTTGCTCTTCCGCTGCCTAAACCGTCAATTGATATAAATGTCTTGACCGAGCGCTCGTGGTGGTTATGTGTTGTGGCCATCGGCATGGGTGAGGTTTTCGGACGAGGTAAATTGAAGCAACTTAAATCCATATTCATAATGATTTGTTTCATACGTACCTACTAACTAAGTTGAATGTTTTTACCGTTGAATTATTAGATTTTGGAGAGAATAAACAAGCCCCGAGGAAAGCAAAGCGGACTCACCTCCTCTAGAGAAGGCGAAGAAGGGTTCGGAGAAGAAGGGTTCAAGCGGGCTAAAGAAGGCCATTTCGGGCAAAGGAATGCAAGATTCAAGTCACCTAGAAAAACCAACTACATATACTTGGATCGAGAAACCAAAGATCGAGTGTCTCACTAAGGCATGCATATGGCTACATGCAAATGCCCGTGATATGTCGGATGATGCACCTCTCGAGGTGAATTTGGGTACCACGCAATTCAACTACTTTGAGGATACATCGACATGGGTGTTTAAGGGTGATTTGAAAGAGTTCCTTTGCTTGAGAGATGCTTAATGTTTCCTTGATTCAAGTCTTCATGAGGTAAAACATTTGTACTTTTGAAGTAAATAAAAATGATTTGCAATATACAATAATATATTTATGTTACGAAGTTGGTTGTGCTTTGAAGATTACTCCAAGATGATTGTGGACGCAAGAGCATACAAGAGCAATTTGGGTGGTTATGTCCAAATTTCACCCGAGCCGACAATTGTTTGCAAAACACAAATGAGGTGAAGGAGTATATTTGGCTATGTATCAAAACATCTCTACGTGCACAACATAAGTTCATACTTGCCCCTTGTTTTGAAGAGTATAGTTCTTAACCTTGTATCTATTTTTACCACTTTAATTATCATTATATATACAATAGAAGTACTCACATGATTGCTTCCTAACTTTTTTGGCATTTTAGTCTTCATTTCTATAGCTCAAGATCCACCACGACACTTATTCCTCAAATCATGCATAAATAGGTATATTTGTTATTTAAAATGCTAATAAGCATTACACTTTTTACTAATTTCATTCTTTGGCCACTTCTCACATGAAATTAACTTAAGCTATGAGTTCTTTGAAGAAAATTAAGAGCACGGGAAAAATACCCGAATGGAAAGCAATGAAGGTAATACATATTAGTTAAGCTACGTACTTCTTTCTTTTAGCAAAAAACAACCATGTATGTTAATTACATGATTTTTTATGTAATTCTATGATTAGTGTGCTCACGAACCGGGGGGGAACCGAGTGTGGCTACTATGTGTTGAGGTTCATGTTCGATATAGCCTCAAGTTGCAAGGAAGTCGGGGATATTGAGAAGATATATATATATATATATATATATATATATATATATATATACATATAAAACTAATATACGTAGCTTAATTTAAAGTCGATTTTGGCCTCTTAAGCTCAATTCACTTAGTTTTGTTTTCTTTCCTCCTTTAGCCGCATATTACGTCATATATAGTTCCAATAGGTACATATATAACTATAAGAGTCAATTAAAGTTCACTCATATGCTTTAAAACCCATTTTCGGTAAACGAAGGCCGTTTCGGGCCCATCTTGGCCTTCGAAGCTCATTTCACTTAGTTTCCGGCATTTAGCCACATGTTAGGTCATATATAGTTCCAATAGGTACATATATAACTATAAGAGTCTATTATAGTTCACTCATATGCTTTGAAACACATTTTGGGTAAATGAAGGCCGTTTCGGGCCGATTTTGGCCTTCGAAGCTCATTTCACTTTGTTTCCGCATTTAGCCACATGTTAGGTCATATATAGTTCCAATAGGTACATATATAACTATAAGAGTCAATTATCTAAGGTCTTACTCAAACTAAAACTGATATTATGTGTGTTTCCTTATGTTTAAGGTATTGACCAAAGGGAGAGTTCTTTCACCACAACCGAGATAAACGAGGTTCGGGATTTGCTAGCACACTACCTTATCGAAGTTTGCATGTGAAGATGATGCCGCGACATTGGGTTTATTTGTTCTTCTTGTTCTACTTGCTAGTTATTTAGGTACAATAATATAATTGATGTTTATTTTGGATTTTAGTACTTAGTACAACTTCATTTGTAGTACATTCTCCAAATTTTATATTTATATATATATATTATAATTTGACTTGTATAAGACGCGCTTGTGGGATTTGTGTCAACTATAGCAGAGGTTAGATATAATAAAATATTATATATATACAAATATAATATATATATATAACATTAACTGATGCGGTTTACTAAGAAAATTGCATCAGTTAATGTTCCAATGCATACAAAGAGGTTGGCGGCAAAGCACAAACCGCTACCGTTCCCAGGCAAAACCGCAACGGTTTTTCCCATTAACCGCTGCGGTTTTGCCTTGGAACCGCAGCGGTTTGTGCTTTTGCCGTGCGGTTCACAACCGCAGCGGTTTTTTAATTAAAACCGCTGCTAGTCCAACCGTTGCGGGCCAAAACCGCGGCGCAAGCCCGGTTTTGACCGCAAGTGGTTGGACTTTATTCCACTAGTGTTTAAAGATATTATTTGATAAACGAGATTTAATTTTGGTTTTATTAATTAAAATAGCTTTTAATTAAAAACCAAATTTAAGATATTGTTGCCTAAGTAAATGCTACATTTTAGGAAGCAGTATTAATTTGTTACACATATTCATGATAAACGTGGAGTTAGTGGTAGATCATGCAGCTTGTTCCTCAAGCTAAGGAACAACATAGGTTAATGCTTTAAACCACTAACTCATGATTAATCCCACGTTCATTCTAAATGACTGCTATAAATATGCAAGTTCAATTAAGTTTCAAATTGTTTGACAAGGCGTCATTCCATAGTGTCTGACATATGTCAATCCATAAGGTCTAGCTTAAGGGAATAATATTATAAAAGAATTATATTTTTCTATTCCTCGTTTTGAATCAGTTCCTATGAGTTTCAAGTTCCTACGAGTGCCATGTTCCTTTACAGTTCTTGAGTTTTCTAGATACTAGAGTTAAACCAAATTATCAAGTGTCTGTATTTTAGTTTGGGGTTAAAGGGTTTGAGTGAACTCTTGTAATGGGGACTTGGTTAAGAGTTTGAGTGGGTTCTTGAATCAAGTTCGAGTTAGGAACTTGAGTAAGTTCTTGTTGTGTATGCGTAGACTTGAGTTGAAGTTTTATCCGAGGGGTAAAGGGTTTGAATAAATCGTTGTAAAGAGTTATGGGAACTCTTGAGAGACTTTGAGTTAAGTCTAGAGTTCCTAGTGGAGTTTGTGAGAGAGAGATAAAGTTCCTAGTGGAACTTGTGATAGAGTTGGAGTTCCGAGTGGAACTTGCGTATGTAATAGGTTTAAACGAGAGGACGTTTCCTATTATAGTGAAGAGTTTAAATAGTGAGGAGGTCGTGATTTTTCTTCTTGTATGATGACAAGAAGTTTCCACGTAAAAATCTCTCTTGCACTTTTTGTTCCTTATTGCTTATGTTTAAATTCCGCATTATTTAAGCAATAAGTTCCACACTACTACTCACCCCCCCCTCTTGTAGTGTTCCTTCCGAGTTAACATATGCAATAGAGGGGAAATCTTCTATTAGACTAGGCGAGATAAGAGAAACAAAACAGAAAAATGGAATCTTAAGTCTAGACTTCTACGTCGTCCGACGAGATGACTACATTGCTTAAGTCTTCATGAGGTCTCGTTCTAAATGAAAAGAGAGGAGGTGCATATCATTTTCCATGGGCGATAGGATCTAAGCGAGTCTAAATGTTTTAATGAGCGATTGGGCTTGGAGATATGTCTACTTATATAGCAATGAGATCATGTCTTCGGCAATTCTCGACAAATCATTCTCAATCTGGATACCCACATCATATACTCTTGTAAAGCTATCTAGACCCAAATATTTAAGGTGATTTTGAATTTAGGGGCGGAGGTTAGAAACGAATTTCCGTACCAAGTCTTTTTCCATGTGCCTTGATGCCTTGATACCATATGGTTTGATTTCTCTCTCCACCTATTCAAATAAGTAGTAAAACTTTCATTTTCACCTTGTTTAAGAACCTCGAGTTCTCTAAGGGAGGTTTGCAAATGTGTGTTCGATCCATATTGTTTCATGAAAGTAATGGTAATGTCTTCCTAAGATTTATATTTGCTTGGGGTCCAGGGAATAGAACCAATTTAGACAAGTTGGGTCCAACGACATCGGGAATACCGTTGGGTACAGTTCAAGGTCAACCGATTTGATGATCATGGTTGCACGGAAATTTATTAGAGGATATTTTGGGTTATCGATTGGTTTGAATTTAGGGATGTCGATTGCGAAAAAATTTTCGGGAAGTTTTCCCGAGTAGTTTGGTGTTATCAATAGGCTCAAAATAGGAATTGGTATTGGTTACTCTATGAACAACTCTCTCCTATTTATTGTTCAGTTAAAGAGGCTCACCAAACTACGTCGTCTCAAGTCTTATAGCTATTTCTTCCATCATACTAGTAAACTTGGCTAAGGCTCTAGCCATTTCAGCAAATTGTTGCTCATTATTCGGCGGGTTACCCATTTCAATGTCTCTTGAACTCTGCATGGATAATCAATGGAGACTTTTAGAGAAAGAAGAGGTGGATGGAATGTAGATTTTAAAAAGTTTAAGCTTCTAGGAGAAAAAAAAACTTATTCCTATACGAATGCATGGTTTTTTTTTAATGCATGAATGACTGAACTACCTCTATGATGCATCTATGCCTTTTTTTTGGGCTCTTTTATTGGATGCATGATTAGCTGAACTACCCCTAGGATACATGTATGATCTATTTTGGACTTTTTTTAATGCACCTACACCTATTGCATGTATGCATGACCTTTTTGGATGGACCTAGCCCTTATGCATGTATGCATGACTCGGTCTATGCGTTTGAACCCGTAAAGGCTGCCTACATATCCCAAAAGAGAGAATCGAGATCGCTACCTTGTAGTTAAGACTAATAAATGCACAATGCATGAAATGAAATGGAGATTTTGTATGCAACGAGACTCCTAATTAAATGCTTATGAACTCTAGTTATGCATGAAGTGTATCACCGATGGACTATGCAATTCAAATGGATTCTAGTATGAATGTAGTCCTAACGATTTGGAATTATACGGGCTTTAGATTCCTAGGCTTGATAGACTTCTAATGACCTTAGAATTGTAGACTTGATGAAATCTTAAGGATGCTAGACTCCTAATATGCATGAGACTCTAGTAGACTAAGTCTCCTAAAATGGACGGAATTCTAATGGTTTGGACTCCTATTATACATGGAGTTCTATGGATTATAAACTCCTAAGATGCATGGAATTCTAATGGATTTAGACTCTCGATGGACGGGGTTAACAACTCTAAATGGAGTGAAATCGGATGAACCTTGACATTTGGGTTAAACATACTTCTAATGGAGTTAGAGCTCCTAAGTGGATGGGATTTTTACAATAAGAATGGACACTAAAAGAAATCCTAGATAATGTACAAAAAATGAGATGATATACATGAAAGGATGAATTTTCGAAAAAGATTGGTGATAGGAGATAAGACGAAGTTATGAAAAAGATAGGAGATAAGTTTTCGAAAAAGGATATAGGATAGTTTTTTAAGAAGATATGAGATAAAGGTAAGGGATGAGATGAAATTTTGAAATATATGGAGGATTTTTCGAAAAAGATAGGGAATAGATTTTGAAAAAAAGCGAATACGATCGAAATCCAAGGCAAATAAACCATCGAAATTAAGCCTCGGGCAAAGCATAAAGCTTATGCTACACGCAAGAAGATTGCGTGCCACACACAAGTTTTTGCTCCACACGCAAACTTCTTGTGCACGGTGCACGATGTTTGCGATGCGTTTTTCAAGGTTTGGCGGTTTATTTGTCGTTTTTCGATGATTTTTAGCCTAATTCGAAGTGAATGCAGGTAGAAAGCATGTTGAATATAGCAAGTTAGCAATAAATGATGTCAAATAGGCAAGAAATGGAATGCGGTGTTCATCCTAGAGTCAAGATCTACATTTGAAACTATGGTCGGAGTCTAGGTTAAAGGTGAAAAGGGTCCATGACTAAGAGCTTGATCCCATGATTTGTACCTTTGCTTAAAAAGGTGGCCACGTGTAAGACGTGCTCCATTTCTCAAGTTGGGAACGAGAGAACAATGTCATGGAATAGTAGGTTTGCTTATGACTAAGATCCAACACTATCACTCGGGAAGATTTTTGTAAGGATAAAGCACAAACCCCCAGGGGTGGCCTCGCGCCCGAGAACATGCTCTAATGAGACAGGGGACGGTCACTAGTGAAAAAACCTTATTTGACACAAGTTAGCGATTCGATTTTTTAAAAAACCGGATTTGTTACAAGTTAACTGATCCGGTTCCTTAAAACCGGATTTGTTATAAGTTAACCGATCTGGTTCCTTAAAACCGAATCAGTTATTATCTGTTTTTGGAGCGGATAATGTCAAAAATAAACTGATCCGGTCCATTTAATGGACCATTTCTTTTAATTTTCTACAAACCTAACTCAAACCTAACTGATCAATTGGGCTCAAACTAATCAGTGCGGCCCATTTCTTTTCCTCACTCCTCTTAAACCTACAGCCCCTCACTCCTCTTAAACCCTAACTCCCTCACTCCCACTCATCTCCTCCTTCCTCACACGCCTCTTAAATCCCCCCAACAAACCCTAAATTCCTTCTCCTCTTCTGATCTCTTCCTCCCTTCTCACTCTCATAACCCAGCCACCACGAGTGCATGACAGCTCAAATCCGCCAAACCAACTCTCTCCTCCTCATCCTTTCACTCCTGACTTCCCCACTTATTCTTTCACGAAGTCTTTCTCTCTCCTCAGTGCAACCACCACCCAACAACTCATCTCCGTAAACTATTGATGCTCTCCAGCACTTCGATGCTCTCAACGCACAACCCGGAGCCTCCGTCGTTCCACGCTATCAACGAACACCAGTACCACCAATGCTCGAGTTTCATCGCGCTCAAGTTTCGTCGTCACAGTCGCTCCCTCTTTCTCTTCCTCGCCATTTCGTCGCGCTCAAGTTTTATTCATTCAAGCCCAGATTTAGATTTTTTTTTTAATTGTTTAGATTTCTTGTAATCAAGCCCAGTTCGGTTAGTTCAACCGGGCAAGGGATTGATTTTTTTTTTCTTAATTTTTTCTACAAAGTTTCATTTTTTAATTTTATGTCTTACATGATATTTCTTCCTTTTTATTTAAGTAAATACGTAATTGATTTGTTGTAATATATTCTATTTTTATTTTGTTTCGTTTTATTTTAATTTCCATTTGTAGTTCAATTTTTATTTCGATAGTTGATTTCATTTTAACGTTGTTTAATATAATTTGGTGTTATGTTATTGAAATGTTGTTGCTTTGTTGTTGAAATCTCGCTGCTTTGTTGGTGTTGTTGGAATCTCGTTGTTGTTGTTGTTGTTGAAATCTCCTTGGTCTTGTTGAAGCATTTTTTTAAAATCATCCCCACACTTACTGGTCAGTTCTTCTTGAAAACCGAATCGGTTCTTAGGTAACGATCTGCGGTTTTCAACCGGAACACTGCGAGCCCAACCGATCCGGTCCAAAACCGAGAACTATAAGCCCTATATTTTGACTGGATCCGATGGGCTTTTTTCCACTAGTGGATTGTCCTTATAATGTCTTAAATCAGTAGCCATGCATATGCAAAACAATATGTCATTCAAAAGTATAAAAATAGAATTAATCGTATTTTTCAAGTTCTTCTACTTATTTAAAAAATTAATTTTTTCAAATCCTCCCTAGTGAAGTCGCCAAAATGTAGGCGTGATTTTATTCGCTTACGCGGGATGAGCGCATATTTGACTACCTCATTGTATAGGTTTTTTTGAAAATGTTTTGAAAACGTTTTCGAAATCGCCAACAAGTCTTCAAAGGAAGACTCGTAAACCTAATTGGATTTTTGGGAAAGTTAGGGACATTTTTGGGACATGTCCAATGAAGACTTGCCCCTCATGACTCCATGAATGATAATTGAACGAAAAATTGAGCTCGGAGGGTGAGGGTACGAATAAGATCAGGAATCAAATTTGCACGTTGCTGGCCTCTACTTAACACGATTCATAGGAAGTTTTGTGCAAAAGAATAACCATATAATATGTTCAACACCCTAAAAAAGATTTGTCTAAGTTGGTTCCTTAAACACATAAAAGATTTTTTTTAGTGACAAGTTATTTAGCATTCATATTACTGGGTTGATAATAGGTTGTCCATACTATCTAATTTATTCGTTAAAATATTTATTTAGGTCTTGATTAACAATAATATACAAGGTGAAATATATATATTGCAATCAGACATAAAAAATAATGTCCATGAAAAAAAAGGGGTGTGCTATGTACAGCAAAAAAAATAGGCTAAATACAGCAAAACAGTTAAAAGACTAACCTACCCCTTTTGTAATTTAACCCCACCAAAAACAAACCCCTCACCCTGTATACCACAACTAGGCAAACATCTTCTCACTCCACTACGGGTGTGCAGCAGCGTGCGAGAGCCAACAGTGGTGACACGTCGACCCACCCTCCTCCTCCTCGTGTGACGCACCGACCCACCCTCCTCCTCCTCGTGCGACGTACCGACCCACCCTCCTCCTCCTCCTACTTCTCGTGCAACGCGCCAACGCTTGTGAACAAAGCCACAATCTCGTCGGCAACTGCTCCTCACCGGAAGCATAGACCACCCAAGGTCGGTTTCTTGAACTAACCTTCTATTCATTTTTTGTAAAAGTTAAATTACCTTATTGTATGAATCATATTATTGAGATTTGATTTGATTTTTGAATTGGTTGTTCTTTGATTGAGATGTGTTTTGAGTTTGTGAACATTTGATTTGATTTTGAATTGGTTGTTCTTTGATTAAGATGTGTTATGAGTTTGTGAATTTACAGTGATCATATTGAATTGATGTTGTGTGAGAATTTTGAGGATTTAGAGTTGTATATTTACAGTGATCATATAAATAATTATTGGGTATTGGGTTTGATCAGGCTAACTGGGTTCACATGCTTGATTTTTAGCTATACAATCAAACCTTTTTCTCCTTTTGATTGGTATAGATGAGAGATTTTGCCAATTTAACTTAGCCTAACTTACTTTGAAGTCGAGTTTTGCAGGGATTTTCGCATTCAATTGGCATCTAGAGGTTAATATGTTCCACAATATCTTTGTATGGTTGAATTAAATGGCTAGATTGGTTTTACCTTTAAATTAGTTTAGCTTGATCAACCTTAGCATTCTCAGGCAACCTAATCTGAGTGAGTTATATTTCTCCCCCTAACACAAACTAGTTATATCTTCTCTCCATGTAGTGTATTCCTTTGAAATCTCTTCTTAGCATCCTCTGCATCCAAATGCTGAACATGAGTTAGAATTAAGTTCAAGTCTTTAATTATATTAATGAAGGCATAAATTTCTTGCTTGGCTCTCATTTGTTATGAGAACTAAGATTTTGATTTTATTAAGAAGAGTATTCTTTCCTTTAGGCATGAATTGCTTAGTTGTCATCACGGAAGTGCTATAATTTGTATGGTAGGAACAAGGTACTACGGGGTGATCATATTATTATGTGAAATAGGACTTGAGAAACATTTATCGAAATGTATATTTGCTAATGCTTCCCTACATCTTCTGTGAACTTTCCTAGACATGCACATTAACACTTCTATATGTAAAGGAGCTAAACATGTATGTTAACTTAATACATACACTTTAGCGAATATCATATGTATAATATTTGTTTATATACTTCTTTTTTACTATAATTATGATGGTAACTCGGATGTCAAGTGCTAGAGGAAAAGGTTGTATTAGCCGAGAAAGATGGAAATAAAGGAAAAGGCAAGAGGCAATTACTTGACACTGATGCACCATAGGAGAAAAGTTATAGTGGTCGACTTGGAAAAATAAATGATAGAAATCGAAAAGGTGTTACAATGTCTGCAAGAGCTAGGGTCGTAAAAGCTAGAGAAGAAGTTGTGGCCCCTACTAGTAGAAATGATCGAGGAAAAACTCATATGGAGGATCCCCAACTATGTTGACAATGATTCAAATGATAATACTATTTACGAAGAAGAAGATATGTTGTTCCGTGATACTTTATTTCGGAGAGAACGTGAGGATGATGATGATGAGGATCGAGCTGATGTAGAGGGTGATGACATAGAAGAGGAGGATGAGGAAGAAGAAAACGTTTTGAAAATTGATGATTGGCGGTTGATTAGAGGGATAGATGGAGGACCTTCAAATCCCGGTTTACTTCACCGGTTTTCGCTCATGTTGCACATTACATATGGATTGGTCGGGTTAGATGAATATCTTAAATGCTTTTCTTTTTCTAATTTAATTCATGTATTCACTATTTCTTGTATATTAATTATAGCTTTGATCGAGGTTTGTTGACATGCCACAATTGAAGTGACCATTTGTCTTTGTGGATCGTAGAACAAGATGATGTTAAACTTCCGCTTGCAAAAACACAATTAAAACATTTATCAACTTGTATATTTGAGCACATAAATGCGCCTTTGATTTCAGCTTTCGTTGAGAGATGACATCCTGAAACAAATTCATTTCACATGCCATTTGGAGAAATGAACATCACTCTTCATGATGTATCTTATATACTCAATATACCAGTAGTGGGTAACCCTCTAATTACTGAGACTACCGGACACAGCGGTATCATTGATGAAAACCCACATGGCATCCCTCCTACATATGTCTATGGATGAAATAAACAAAAATTGGAAGAAAGGTACCATAAAATTCAATGTACTAAAATCTCAAGTGTCTAATGAAAATGTAAATCCAAAACATACTTGCAATAGGATTTTTGTTATGGTTGGTTGGTGCTACATTATTTGTAGACAAGACTCATAATGCAGTGAATGGACATTTTTTTACCTTTTCTAATGAATTTAGAAGGGGTAAGTGGTTATGCCAGGGGTGCTGCAACTTTAGCTTATATCTATTGTCAGCTCGAAAAGGCATCGCGATTTCAAACTAAGCAAATATGTGGTTGTTTAACATTACTTTAGGTATGAAATATATGGTTATTGATTGAATTTTACATTTAAATTATATAACCCTAAAGTTTTTAATGATGTGATTTGTTATCCGAGTTAATAGGCATGGATATATGAATATTTTCCAAGATTTAGGCCAACGGAGAATGAAAATTGGGCGAAGCAACCCCATATGCTGGCAAGATGGATACCGGGAAAGATGAAAAAGACTAATGATGATTTAGTAATTTACGAGCTGCGTTAGATTGCATGATAGTGGAAGAGATTAATCAAATACTTATTCTTTCATTTTATTAATTTTTTTTAGAAATTACTTGCATATCAAAATATTTTATTTTATGTAAGTAGGTTACTTGGACACCCTTTACAAGAGATCCGAGTAAAGATGTTCCAATTTTGCGATATTGTGGAATCATTCACTGTCGGTCCATTACTGAGCCATACATGCCTATTCTAGTTTTAACATAATTCGGATATGTTCAAGTGATACCTCCATGTCCTTTTGATCCTAATAAAGTTTATAGGGGATCCAATATACATAAATATAATTGTGTACATGATCCGATGATTACAAATTGGAGAACATGGCAACAACATTTGATGCAACATGGTACTCTTGGGACTTTTCGTGCTCGTTTTACCACAGAGGTTGCTGACAATTATATAAGTTGGTTTAAGGATCGCACACATCCTAAAGTACAACACATCACATGGCCATGTCCGATGCCTCAACCTATTCCATTCCACGAGATGCCTGATAGAGCCGTATATTAAATTATGTAAAATTTGTGAATATTTATTTATGATAACATGAACTAAATAGAGGCAATTTGTGACAATTTCGTGCTCGTTTTGAAATGATGACATCGCTTGTAATACTTGGGTGCACGTGCCTATCCACTCCATCCGGAGAGATATGCGGTAGGACCGGCAAGGAGACATATTATCAATGCCTCGACAAGTTGACTATTGCTTTGGAAGATTTAATGCCTGAACTCGAAGACGATCGTTGTCGGAGAGGAGTTAGTCATGCATATAGTCATGGTGATAGTAAACATGGTAATTGATGATTGTATTTTTATTGTCTTAGTTTTTCGTTATGAAATTTAGTAGTTTTAAATGTTAGTGCTTGGAAAGATATTATGAAACATGTGTGTTTAATCATATATATTTCGTTCCATATGTTACCATCTTCATCAATTATATGGTTGATGTCGCCACCTAGATTGAAGGTTAGATCTAAATCATGACTTGTATAAATAAAAGTAAGCACGACATAAGCCAAAACATGAGACATTATTATATATTCAATTGAAATAAACTAAATAGAGGGGTAACACAAACTTAAAAGACATAAGTGGAGTAACTACGAAAGAAAATGAAATCCTAGTACTTAAACCATGCAATAAGAAATAAAACCTATAAATATTTATGTTGTATTTAAAATGTTCCATTGATCAAACCTTTCCTGCAAATTTGTTCTCCAAAAACAAATCTCGGGGTTACAGTAATTGTAGACACATAATAGTGTCTCCCCATTTAAGGATCCAATGATGAAACATACCGCGGCATTAGTTGGCGCGACCTAACGAAAGAGCAATCTAAAGAACCAATCCAAAATGTGTTTTGCAATGATATTCTAAAGCCCAATTAGTTGTTCATGATGATTAATTGTATTTTAAAGCCCATAAAATGTTTTAAGTCCATGTTAAAAGCCCAATCAAATATTTATTATTTTAATAAATATTTTTCATAATCATTTTTATTATCTTTGATAAACAAATCAGATTTTTAATCCATAAAATTCAATCTCTGGAATTTTAGGGATAGAAAAGGTATCTTCGAAAGACGCGCAAAGGAATATGCTCGAAAATTCCCGAATATGCGCCGCATGCGAGGCTGCGCTCAGCGCACCACGTGCGTCCGGCCGCAAAGGCCGGAACGCGTCAAGCGAGCCAATGAGTGCCTAACACGTAGATTTAGTGACTCACACAGTCGTGCGTCCGACGCAAGTCCTGTGTGAGACGCAACTTTCTTTTCTATCTTTTCAAAAACGCATTTACACGTGCCGGAACCCTGATTGGGGTGGGCTGCGTCGGGCACACCAATGTGCGCGTGACGCGTGGCATTGCGCTGCCACGTAGGCTGCGCTGGCGCAGGACTTGCGTGAGGGCGCAAGTTTTCTTTTACTGTATAAATACCCGTAATTTCTTGAATTACGGCCGTCTTGTCATATTATTATTTCACCCACACAAATTCTCTCGAATACTCGAAACATACTTCGAATACTCAAACACTCAAATACTTTCAATCAATTCTTCATCAATGCGTTACTGTTTTCCACGATTGCTCCGCCTAAAGATCGTTGCACTCCTCAATCAAAGCCGCATAGGTATAATCCTGAGGATCCTTGAATAAATTCCATATTATTGATTTGAAGTTACTAAATATTTATTTCATGATGTAGATCTTTAAGTAATAATTGCTCTACTGTACATTATAATCCCTTTTCTTTTTTTCATTACTATTATACTTGCCTGATCATTATATGATTGTCCTGCTTTAATGCTTTTATCCCCCACATGTTATTTTTGCTAATCAAAGACCTAAATAAATGTTCTAACATTAATCGATTAATTTGGACAACTTTGTTAGGTTCCCCTGTAATATTGATTGCCTAATAACATATCACTAAAAATTAGTCTTTTATGTGTTTCCTGAACCTACTTAGACTAAATATTTTTAGGGTGTTTAAAACATTATTTGATTATTCTTTGGCATAAAATATGTAATGAATCGATATTTAGTAGAGGCCAATAATGGGCAATATGGTTCCTGACTGTATTGTACCCTCACCCCCGAACTCAACCTCTGGTTCATTTTGACCATATATGGACTCATGACGGGAAATCTACATTGGATAATTTGTCCCTATGATTTTCCTATATCCAATTAGGTTTATGATTCTTCCTAAAAATTATTGTTAGCGATTTCTTTCAATGCAATTTTCAATAAAACCTTAACAGTGGGGTAGTCAAATATAATACGCGCTCATACCGCGTAGGCGAAATAAAAACACGCCTACAATTTGGTGACTTCACTGGGGAGGATTTTAAAAAATTAATTTTTTAAATGAGTGGGTGAAACTTGAAAAATACGATTCATTCTTATTTTATACCTTTGAATAATATATTTGTTTTGCATATGCATGGCTATTGTTCGGCCACCATAAGGACAACATGTTCTATGTGTGAGGTCACCCGGGGGGTTTGCGCTTTGTCCTTCCGAGAAACCTTCCGAGCGATAGTGTTGAATCTTACTCATAAGCAAACCTACCCAACCATGGCAATGTTCTCTTGTTCCGGACTTGAGGCCGGAGTGCGTCTTACACGTGGCCACCTCTTTAAGCGGGGGGTACGAAGCGTGGGATCAATCTCTTAGTCATGGACCCTTTCGAGCGAACCTAAACCTCACCAATAGTTTCAAATATAGAACTGGACTTTAGGTTGGAACTTTTGCATCCATGTTATATGACATTTGCATGTGATTGCAATTTTTGCCTGTTATTATCTCGTCAAATTGTCATTATTATGCGTCGTTCCTAAAATCACGTCTAACAAACAAGAAAAAATTCGTCAATCGGCCAATTTGTTGCCTAAATCCCCGAAAAACGTGTCGGGGAATAGTGCGCCAAGCGCATTGAGTTGCGCCTGGCGTACCACTCCCGCATCAGACGCACGGTTGTGCGCCGCGCGCTTTTCGTCAATTTAGCCGTCGTAATTGTTGATCCTATGTTCATTCCTATGTGCTTCTTTCTGTTTGCATTTGCGTAATTCGGTCATTTAGGCTTATCACCTAATCAAACATATAAAAATCAGCCTACCATGCAAGGTCAAGTATGTCCTGAAACAAAAATGCATCTAAAGGGTCATTGTAGAGTTGAAGTTGTTATGCATGTCTACCTCTTCCCATCTTCTCCCTGCTATTCAACTAATCTTCCCTATCGATTCTATCCTACCATATTCAATCAATTTCAAAAATTACATTTTTTTCAAAAATCAATCTTGCACCCTCTTCTATTTTACCTTTTTCGAAAACATTTACTAATCATCATCATACCACGACATTTCAAAAAAAAAATTCAAAATTAATCCATCATCTTTTCCTAATAAAAGATAAAAACAAGGGGTTCCTTTCAAAAATGAATTTCAAGAAATTCTAAGCCCATCCTAAATACCTTAACCAATTCAATCCAATCAACCAAATCCAATTCACTTGTATTCATTCTAGGCCCATATGCAATTGAGTCCATTTTGCATTCATATAAGGTCCATCTAATTTGAGTCAATGCATTCATATTAGGCCTGCTAGCATTAGAGTCGATCTTAGGCCTATATAAGTCTAGTCCAAGTCAAAGCTAGGCCCATTTGCATCTCTATGTGAACCCTACTCTATATCGAAGCCCGGTCTAAGTCTAATCCCAATCTATTCCATTCTAAGTCCAATACTAGTCCATCTCCGATATCAAGCCTATGTGCATCTCTCGGTCAAGTCAAACCTATATGTTAATTCATATCCTAGGTCTAGTTTGCATCTCCATGTAGGCCCTAGTCGGTCTTCGGACTATAAAAAATCCAATCTTAGGACTATAAAAGTTCATCCCCTTAAAACCTAGCTTTGCTTGCTCACCTGTAAGTTCAAGGTCTAGCATTCCTTAAGTCTATAGGCAATTGTTGTGTCTAGTATGCTTGCTCACCCGTAAGTTCAAGGTCTAGCATTCCTTAAGCCCATACGCAATTTCTGAGTCTAGCCTGCTTAGTTTAATGTAAGTTCTGAAGTCTAGTTGTCTAGCTTGCTTGCTCACCCGTAAGTTCAAAGTCTAGTTGCCTAGCACGATTGCCTTAAGTTAAGAGTTTGGCCTTCCTAGTTGTCTAGCTTGCTTGCTCACCCATAAGTTCAAAGTCTAGCATCCCATAAATCCATAGGCAATTTTTGAGTCTAGCCCGCTTAGCCTAATGTAGGTTACGAAGTCTAGTTGTCTAGCCTACTTGCTCACCCGTAAGTTCAAAGTCTAGGTGCCTAGCTTCTTGCCTTAAGTTAAGAGTCTAGTCTCCCCTTATTGTCAAACCTTCCATAAAGTCTAGCACTTGCTTGCTCACCCGTAAGTTCAAAGTCTAGTCTTTCCTAAACCCAATCGTAGAGTCCGATCACGCTTGCGGAGTCCAGTCCGATCCATGTCGCATTTGCATATATAATTAGGCCCATGTCTCCATCATGGTTAAGTCTATAGTAGTCCAAAACCCATAACCATTTCCATTTCCATTTCAAAATCACTTTCCATTTTCATTTCCCATTTTCGTTTCCACTTCCATTTCCCATTTCTCATTTCGAAAGCGTCATTTCTAAAAATTCACGAGGTCCATTTTATTTCTGTTCAGGACGGATCGTGAGATTATAACTTGGGAACGTCCAACAGCCAGGCAACAAGGTCTACATACATCCAGAATCGTCAAGCGCATCCTCACTTTTTCAGACGAATCATCTGACTCTTCTGAATCATCATCCGAATTGGGGGTTACTAATGAACAGCTTAGTTCCATTATTATGGCTCAAATCACACTGATGAACTCTCGTCTTGAGGAACAAGACAAAGAGATCAAGGCACTAAGGGAGAAGCTCACTAAGGAAGACAAGCAAGGCGACACTCCACCACCAATCAAAACCAACACAGAACTGAGGTTTGAAAAACTCGAGCAATTGATCCAGTCAATTCCTGCACTCGAGAGTCAGGCTCATGGCCATGACATCATTGATCCTAAACTAAGGGAAAAACTCCCTAAAAAGGTAACATTGGGTGACCTCTCAAAATTCAACGGGGTCGAAGACCTAGATGACCACTTGAGAGCGTTTTCCATCTCCATGGCTCTCAAGGGCATGAGCAAGGACCTGTTTACTTATGTCTTTCCTTTAACCTTGGATGCATATCCATCCAAGTGGTTCATATCACTGAATAAGGCCAAGCTGAATGACTGAGACTACATCAGAGAAGAGTTCCATAAACAATACATCTACAATACTCAGCTTCCCATTGGCCTTCGTGAGTTGGAGTGAACTAAATAAAACTCTAACGAAGACTTTGTCACCTTCCTTAACAGATGGAGGGATAAAGCTGCACAAATGATTAGCAGCAATATAGGATTTTGTTGGCTTTGTGATCTTAAATTCTGAGGTGTAGTGGGGGTTTTTATTTAATTTCCAAATTTGTGTTTTTTCGGGGCTTCAAAAAGGTAGGCCCCGGGGAAAGAAGGAGGGGTAAAACCAAACAAGAATAAGGGTTAGCTAGAGACAACAACAACTCTTTCAAGAAGAGTAATAATGACCCTTCTAGCTCCAAAAGCAATGAGGTCAATGCCAATGCTGCTGAAAAAAGAGGCTATCAAAAGCCTCAAAGAACATTCGCACCTTTAGGTTTGTCCTTAGAAGAAGCCTTCACTAGACTTCATGCAAAAGGAGCACTTCAGCATATTGGCCCTACTCCGGATCCTCGCTCCCGAGAATAGATCCAAGAGGTGGGATCCAAATGCCTACTGCAAGTACCACCAAGGGAATGGACACCCAACATTTGTGTCTTGGACCTTAAAGAATCACCGCGAGGATATGGTTGAAGACGGTAGATTGCAAATTCCACCTGCAGCAAAAGTCAGCAATAGCAGCAACCCCTTGGGCAGCACCTGAATAATGTCGGGCTTAGTCATTTAACGCTAGTTTTCTAGGTTGAGTCGGAGAGTCCCTCCACTAGCTCCTTCATTTCCCTTCTTGTCAAGTTTATGTTATTTAGGTTTTTATTTCCAATAAGCCTTGTTCTATTTATTTATGATTAATAAAATAATTGCATTTTCATTTTCATTTTCATTTTCATTGGCCTCCCATCATTTTATTTATGCTTCTAATTCAATGATGAAACTCTAATCACCTAATGAACTTGACTAATAATAACAAAAAAATATCTAAAAAAAAAAGAGAAGAATAAAAGAGAGGACATACATTGGATTAGGAGCTATTTCCCTCTCCCTTCCAGTACCTTTCATAAGCCATCCTCATACAACCAAGAAAGACAAAAATTATTAAACCATCATCTCCCTGATACTTAGCCAAATAATCCCTTCAACATCAAAGCTCCATAAATAGCCTTCAAGCCTTCCAATACCCTAAACCAATAACTTGTGCGCAAGTCTTACTACACAAAAAAATATCAATGCCAGGTAAATAAAAAACAAAAAAAATGTGAAAACATTCAAAGTGCGAAAAAAAAGCAAAAGCAAAAGAAATGCACACGACAAAAGAAAAAAAATGCAAAAAAGAATGAGCCAAAGGCAAAGAAATAAAAGTCAAGTTAGGGGGCTTGCACACAAGTTCTACTCCTCATTCAAATCCTTCAATCCATCAAAACCCTCAACCTTTAATCCAAATCCATAACCCTTCATTTCCCAAACCAATTCAACCTTCATCAAAATCTCAAGCCTTAAACCATTCAATCTTTCATAAACCTTAACTCCTTCTTCAAGGTATGTCGAAGCTCGCAAGGCTGAAAACCCGAAAGGGCGGCTTAGGCAAAAGTTAGGGCACAAAAAAATAATCAATAAAAAAAAAAAGAAATCGGATCCAAAACTACGAATGGTCGACTCATGAGGATACGTAGGAATCCTCATCTCGACGTCCGACCGCTTCAATAAAATAAAATTATTCATAGTCTGATGACTTGACTTTCTAGAATTTAGGAGCATACTCTTTTTAGATCCTGACATAGACTCGAGTCTGAACCTAGCCTCGTTAAAGCCTTTTCCCACCTATATTTATAAGAGTCACAAATGTAAACCTTTTATTTTTCAATCCAAGCTCTCCTTGTCCCTGAAGGACTCTCCGAAAATTCCATGAATTTCGGCGATACTTGACTTTGCCTATATCAACTTCCCAAAGAAGAATCCCCAGTACAAGCCCCAGTGACAACTTTAAACGTTCAAGGCAGATCAACTACGTTTCAATATTAGATCAAGTACATTTCAATTAAGGCTCAAGCCTAATTCAAGGTAGGCACACCCAAAATGGGGGCTTCCTACTTGTGGTGGTTCCTCTAATTCAAATCAAACTCCCAAAGAGTTGTAATTCGCGGACCTTGTTTGCGGACCCCAATCATTTACTAAAAACGATTTTTGAAAATCATTATATGCATTTCTAATCAGTCTATCATTCTATTTCTACACATCTTCTAGCCTTGTAAAATCCTGACCTTGCATTGCAGCTTTGCAAATCCCTGACCTTGCATTGCATTTCATACATTCTAGTCCTGTAAAATCCTAACCTTGCATTGCACTTCATACATCCTAGTCCTGCATAACCTTGACCTTGCATGACGTGTCACCCTTTAGCTTTGCATAACCTTAATTTCTTGCATTGCATCTCATGCATCCTTAGAGAGTCTAAGTTTGCATTATTGCATCACTATGTTCTTATGTGAGTTGTTTGCACCTATCTGCTAACATCTTTCCCTGGAAGTAATAAGATTTCTTGTAGTTATTGTCCTGCATACTAACTTTGTTTTGCAGAGACCGGCGGTTATAGATCAGTTCTAAACTGCAGAGCATTTAGAATCGTTCGCCGTTCCGACACCGTATACTTTGACTATCAGTTTCCTGAACCTTAGTCAAAGTAAGGGCTTCTGTAGACACATAATCGTGTCTCCCCATTTAAGGATCCAATGATGAAACATACTGCGACATTAGTTGGCGCGACCCAATGGAAGAGCAATCTAAAGAACCAATCCAAAATGTGTTTTGAAATGATATTCTAAAGCCCAATTAATTGTTCATGATGATTAATAGTATTTTAAAGCCCATAAAATATTTTAAGTCCATTTTAAAAGCCCAATCAAATATTTATTATTTTAATAGATATTTTTCATAATCATTTTTATTATCTTTGATAAACAAATCAGATTTTTAATCCGTAAAATTCAATCTCAGGAATTTTAAGGATAGAAAAGGTATCTTCGAAAGACGCGCAAAGAACGCAACCCCCGCGTCCGGCGCATAGGTCAGAACACGTCAGGCGAGCCAATGAGTGCCTGACACGTAGATTTCGTGACTCACACAGAGTCCTGCGTCTGACGCAAACGCAACTTTCTTTTTTATCTTTTCAAAAATGCGTTTACACGTGCCTAAACATAATTAGCTGGCTGTGTCAGGCACACCAATGTGCGCCTGCCACGTAGGACTGCGCCTGGCGCAGGGCTTGCGTGTGGCGCAAATTTTCTTTTCTCCATAAAAACCCGTCATTTCCCGAATTACGGACCGCTTTTCATATTATTATTTCACGTACACAAATTCTCTCGAATACTCCGAAACATACTTCGAATACTCAAATACTTTCAATCAATTCTTCATCACTACGTTCTTGGTTCCACGATAGCTCCGCCTAAAGATCGTTGCGCTCCTCAATCTAAGCCGCATAGGTATAATCCTGAGGATCCTTGAAGTTACTAACTATTTATTTCATGATGTAGATCTTTAAGTAATAATCGCTCTACTGTACATTCTAATCTCTTTTCTTTTTTTCATTACTATTATACTTGCCTGATCATTATATGATTATCATACTTTCATGCTTTTATCACCCACATGTTATTTTTGCTAATCAAAAACCTAAATAAATGTTATAACATTAATCAGATTAATTTGGACAACCTGTTAGGTTCCCTGTAATATTGATTGCCTAATAACGTATCACTAAAAATTAGTCTTTTATGTGTTTCCTGAACCTACTTAGACTAATAGGGTGTTTAAAACATTATTTGATTATTCTTTGGTATAAAATCTGTAATGAATCGATATTTAGTAGAGGCCAACAATGGGCAATATGGTTCCTGACTGTATTGTACCCTCACCCCCGAACTCATCCTCTCGGTTCATTTTGACCATATATGGAGTCATGACGAGGAAATCTACATTGGATAATTTGTCCCTATGATTTTCCTATATCCAATTAGGTTTATGATTCTTCCTAAAAAAGAATTGTTGGCGACTTCTTTCAATACAATTTTCAATAAAATCTTAATAGTGGGGTAGTCAAATATAATACGCGCTCACACAGCGTAGGCGAAATAAAAACACTCCTACAATAATTATCCCATCCAGGATACAATGTAGGCAACGGAGCCCGATCATGCATAAGGAGGACTATAAAGTAACGACCAATAAGTCCCAGGTTGATGTGCAACATTGGAGGTTGACTCCCGTGAGGATATTCTAAAGGCAAGAATGTAAGATTGGGGATGAATCATATTATGGATGCTTTCTGCATAATACATTTGTTGCCTATCTGATTCTTTGCACAGTTCATCCATCATTTCACTCAATAACTGTGATCCAGTTTCTTTCTCTTGTGAAATCTAATTGCATGTGGCACCTTCCATATGAAGAGTTCTCCAAAAAACATGAACATCAAGAGGATCAATGGGTCTATGTTCAGTCACCATTATACCCATCTCATGAGCACATGGCAAACTAAAGCTAGATCTCAATACACATCTACATTTCACAGCATCCACGCCTATAGTAGACCCTCGAGTCTTAAATTCTTCATCCAACTGTTGAATGGCTGTGTGGGAAACACGACCAGCTAATCGACGGAACAATGAAAATGATGTATTGTGAAGGTGAACCGTTCGGGACCTCTCAAACTCTCGTTGAATCTGATTGAATTGTAGTTCTACAAGATCATGATTTTGAGGTAACAACAAATAAAAACTCCCTGTTGCTGTGCCTTGCCAACGCTTCAATTAAGAATGTGCACCCCCAACGCTGTTATGAAACATGCAAATAAGTAAATTATATTGTATAAAATCAAATAACCTTTTCGTAAGTGCAAAAAATATCAAGTTCAAATATTGAAGGGCAAATTTTTTTTTTTTTTAAATACTTATACATACCTATTTGTTATCTCGCACCAAAGTGTAAAGCATGTTTTTTCCATCGGGTGACAAATTTTTTTTTGGTGTGGCTCTAACCATGTCATATTGACATAAGATAACATTGCAGGTAAACGATACCACTTCTTGTATAATTGCTCCAATCTAAAATAATATCATCTCGTGTCCTTGCTCGAACTATTCTGTGCCACCTTGCACTGAAAGATGAACAATATGTTTTACATTTCTGCAAATTCGTAAGGTATCGTTCAACATCCATTGCAATATGTCCTCTACATAAAAGGCGTCTAGAATGCGGAAATACGATCTTAATAGCTTTCATGAGTGCCAACTCCCTATCCGTAACAATTACTCCTGGCTCTTGGCATCGGCCAAATAACATCTTTAAATGTTGTACCACCCACAAGAAACTCCATGTTGTCTCATCCTTAATGAAAGCCAAACCGACATGGAAATTCTAGCCAGTTGGTGATACATCTATCACTTCAAAAAGCGGCATCTCAAACCGATTTGTCTTGTAGGTTGCATCTAATAAGAAAATAAACGCAGTAGATCGGTAGTTTTTGGGTGTGCGAAAAGTACATCACTTAACACATTGGTGCCTTCCTCCCTCCCCGTGCCACTTGAAAATAATTATAATCTTTGAGCATCTTGAAAAAGAATTGCATCGAAAAAGAACCCATCATATTCCTCTTCAACTTCTGCAAAGCATTGTTAATGTGTTTGATTGAGCTGTTATTTTGCTGGTTCTCTTTCTTCAACATATTGAGTATTTGCTTGGTTTTCATATTAGATTGACGATGCGTGCCAATTTTTGCAACTTCCTCTTTAGTTAATTTTGCAACCGAAGTATGCCATTTATTATACTTACCTACTTTGTGGTTGTGTTTGCTCCTCCATTCATTCACAAAAACCTTCCAAAAACCTTCCAAACACCTTCCTCTACTTCAGCTCCCACAACTTGAAAAGGACAATGCTTTATTTTTTTGTTCTCGTTCCTTTCCTCTTATTATGATTCTCTTTCAAATAAATGAATTTTCTATAAGGACCGCCCCTTTCACATCTCAAATACACACGGTTACGAAAAGAATTCTACACATAAAACCAAATCTTACACTTGTTTGCCGATTTCTCTTACCCATTACTCCAACTCTTGGCGATTCTTAAAACTATGATCGGTTTCAAAATAATGACTAGTGTCCGGACTCTCATCTCCGCCGCTATCCCGATTGAACATGTAAAAAACTTGATCAATATCAAATATGCAACATGATCATACTAAACCTTTAGGGGTCTTCTATGACAAATGTGTTGTATAATCGTTGATACAAGAAGGATTACACAAGTTAAAGATAGAACAAGCTAGGGAAGAACCGATTGGTTTTCCCAACTTGGGCGATTAATCTAGCTACTTAGAGATACAGCTGCACCACTCTAAATAATTAGACCTTCCTAAGATCACAATTTAACTTAGTCAAAGTTAAACAAGCAAAGGACAAGCTCACTTAATTCCAATCCAAGAATTAAAGCTAACTCACAATTTCACACACTTTGTGTTGGACAAAATTCACTACTTGCTGCACATTCTCCTTGATTATAGGCATGTCTAAGCATCATTCAAATTGCTTCCAACAACCAGCTACACACGTCCAAGTAAAGGGGAAAGTGGGGAAATGAAGTGCCACAAAAATAGGAACAAACTCTCAAAGAGTTGTGCTGAAATCAGGCGCCACTTTTGTAGGAACAACCTTCCTCTTCTCTTGTGCTTTCTTGCTGCTTGTTGGACGTGTCTTCATCTCTTCTTATCACACATTCTTTGTCCATTACATGACTCAATAACTAACCAAGTGATTAAACTATAACAAGCAACAAATAATCGAAAATAATAACAAAGCTAAAATAACTCCTAAGCACACTAGGACTCTTATACTTACTTAGAATCAATGGCTCTTAGTAGTACAACTTTAGGGAATGGAAAATACAACTCAAACAACTAAGGACAAAATTCAAACACATGAATTAAAAGACTCCTACTTAACAAGGACTCTAATGACTCGACATTAAGGGATTAAAAACAAAGCTTACATAACCATAGTAACCATGGAATCTTTAATACTCCACATATTGCAATGAAAACCTTGTGATTAAGCTTCGAACCATATGCTGCCATGAACGTACCTACATCATCCTCCCCTTCTTTAAAGAAGTTTGACCTCAAACTTAAGGATTCGCCATTGTCAGCACTAAAGGAATGAAGATCAACAACATGTGCATCCTTGATTAGAGTTGGCGTTGGGACATTAAAATCAGTTTCATGATCCGCTTGGAGTAAGGTAATCAAGGTTGGACGTTTGGTTTTTGTAGGAGGATGCTTGTGATCTTGCAAGGTAATGAGAGGTGTTAAAATAATGTGCTGATTTTTGTGGTGGAATGAATAGGTGTTCTTGTATCCATCATGGATCACACGCCTATCAAACAACCAAGGCCTCCCCTAACAAGACATGACAAGCACTCATGGGGATCACATCACACCATAGTTCTTCATTGTAGACTTTTCCAATGCTAAAAGATAGTAGTACTCGAGAATTAACTTGGATACCTTTGCCTAAATTGAGCCATTGGATCACATATGGCTTAGGATGTGGTGTAGTTGGAAGTTTGAGTTTTTCCACCATGGCTTGAGAAGCAACATTGGTGCAGCTTCCTCCATCAATAATCAAGGTGTAAACCTTACCTTTCACGGTGCATTTTGTGTGGAAAATTGACTCCCTTTGTTGCATACCCTCATGGCTTGCAACGCCACTTAAAGCCCTCCTCACAACGAGGCATTCTCCTTCATCGGGCCAAGCTCTTCTACATCCTTCTCCTCCTCAATGAAGGCTCCTTCATACTCCATGTCTACTGCCTTCTTTCCTTCATCCTCCTCTTGACAATCTTCAACCTCCATCAAACTCACAACTCGTTGGTTTGGACAATCCGAGGCAATGTGGCCTAAGCCTTGACATCTAAAGCATCTCCTAGGGGCTTTGTTTAGGCTAGAGGTAGTGTTTTGAAGTGGTGGAAAAATCTTATCATTTTTGGCAAAGACACGTGAGGTAGTCTTGCCTTTGGCCTTTTGTTGGCATTCAACCTTGTGAGCTAACGTAACTAGCTCTTCTAAAGTCGAATAAGCATGAAGCTCAACAACATTAGCAATGTGTGGGTCTAAACCTCCAAGAAAACGAACCAAGGTTTGTGGTTCATCTTCCAAAATGCCACATTTCATCAAGTACGCCTCAAAATCTCGTGCATACTCCTCCACACTATTACCTCCTTTGCTGCAAATGATGAAGTTTTGCAAAGTTTTCTTGTACGTAGTATGTTGACAAGAACTTCTTCTTCAAGAGTTTCTTCATCTTTGGCCAAGCACGGATTTTATCCTTGCCTTCTCGTTCTCTCTTAGAGCATACACTTGCCCACCATGTGGATGCATACTTCCTTAGTTTAAGAGCAACAAGTTTCACTCTTTTCTCCTCCGGGATTTGTTTGTAGTCAAAGACTCTCTCAACAGTTCTCATCCATTCAACAAACTCATCCGCATCAAGTCTTCCATCATAATCAGGAATGTCGACTTTGATGTCATTAGAAGGACGAGAATTATTCCTCCTATGAAGCAAAGTAACATTACTTGCTTCACCATCCGAATCATCACCTCTTTGTCGGGTGAGTCTAAGTGAGAGTTGTCTCACTTGGTCTTGGAGCAATGCCATTCTAGCATCATTCTCTCTTCTTTCTTCTTCCAAGATCCTCAAAGTTTCACGCCAATTTGGTGGTGGGTTTGTTTCATCTCCCATGCTCAAAACAGTTTCGATTTTTGGTGATTTTGGGCAGTTTTTGTTTTCGGTTTTTGGGGCTGTTTTGGGGATGTGTTTGGGACGTGTTTAAGGGTGGTCTAGGGTGGTTAAAGATGGTTTTCTTCAACCTCCAGCTCTGATACCAAATGTTGTATAATCGTTCATACAAGAAGGATTACACAAGTTAAAGATAGAACAAGCTAGGGAAGAACCGATTGGTTTTCCCAACTTGGGCGATTAATCTAGCTACTTAGAGATACAGCTGCACCACTCTAAATAATTAGACCTTCCTAAGATTAACTTAGCCAAAGTTAAACAAGCAAAGGACAAGCTCACTTAATTCCAATCCAAGAATTAAAGCTAACTCACAATTTCACACACTTTGTGTTGGACAAAATTCACTACTTGCTGCACATTCTCCTTGATTATAGGCATGTCTAAGCATCATTCAAATTGCTTCCAACAACCAGCTACGCACGTCCAAGTAAAGGGGAAAGTGGGGAAATGAAGTGCCACAAAAATAGGAACAAACTCTCAAAGAGTTGTGCTGAAATCAGGCGCCACTTTTGTAGGAACAACCTTCCTCTTATCTTGTGCTTTCTTGCTGCTTGTTGGACATGTCTTCATCTCTTCTTATCACACATTCTTTGTCCATTACATGACTCAATAACTAACCAAGTGATTAAACTATAACAGCAACAAATAACCGAAAATAATAACAAAGCTAAAATAACTCCTAAGCACACTAGGACTCTTATACTTACTTAGAATCAATAGCTCTTAGTAGTACAACTTTAGGGAATGGAAAATACAACTCAAACAACTAAGGACATAATTCAAACACATGAATTAAAAGACTCCTACTTAACAAGGACTCTAATGACTCGACATTAAGGGATTAAAAACAAAGCTTACATAACCATAGTAACCATGGAATCTTTAATACTCCACATATTGCAATGAAAACCTTGTGATTAAGCTTCGAACCATATGCTGCCATGAACGTAGCTACATCAAAATGACCCCCTCGTAGGAAGATCATCTATGATAAATGACTCCATTCCCCATTGTAGTACAGATCGCAACCCGAAAAAGAAAAAATATGACCTACTAATATACTTTGAATAATATGACAATAAATTTAGAATTAAACAATTGAGTACTCACCGAGCTGCTGTTATTATTGTTTATTAACGCGACCTCCATAGTTGAAGCTTGTAGCGACTAGAGAGTACTAGGTGGTAAAGGGAAAAGTGACTGTGGTGAGTGAAATTATATTCTCAAATTATCTTTGGGGTGAGTAATAATTGTGGAATTATATTATGAAATTTAACATATAGTAACCAATATAAAGGATAATTTTTCTTACAAATCTTATTGTGCAACTTACAATCTAAACTGATAATTTAGTGTTTGTTAACCAATTGAATGTATCTTGATCTCAAGTAGAAAGATAAGAATGAAAAAAAAAAAAGATAAATCAATAATTTTTTTTTTTTTTTTTTTTAAACCAACCCCATCTCATTTGGACGCACAAAATCAACCACTTAGATTCAGCAAGTCTGCTTCAACTTTGCCCCTGCACAGCTGCTATTCGATCATTATTTCAAAGGGTAGTCAGGGAGTGGATTATAATATCACTCTCCTATGCTCCGTGTACTGCTCAGGGTCTTCTTCAGGAAAAGCTATGCAAACCAAACTCAGTAGAGAGAGCACAGCCTACTACACATGTGGTATCCTTGTTAAGTGAGATACACTTAGGCATTGGTAACAACAATTGTTGACGGAAGCAAGAACTCGCAAATATTCCGGTCATGGTGTCAAAAAGTAATACGCATAATGGAAGTAGCGATGTGTTGCTACGTTGCTTTTTTAAAATTTTTATTAATTATAAAAAAGTAAAATTAATCATGGTTAAGTTAGACATAATTTTAGATGTTGTATTTAGCCTTTTTTTTTTTTGCTGTATATAGCACTTATGAAAAAATATAAGAAGAAAATATTACAGGGAGTTAGTTCTAATACATAACCATATACAGTCGCAGGAATACGTTAACAATTAAATAAAAAAGGAATAAAGATTGTTAATTTGATTGACCCTTAGAAATTATACCTCTGTATGGGTCATTAATCTGCACGGATCTTGGAAAAATATATTGAACAAGCGTTGAAAATTGGTTGTTGTTTTGATATATATTTGATGTTGTCGAACTAAATAAATTAGAAATTATAGGCGAGCTGGTGGTTTGATGATGAGGTGGTTAAAGAAAATCAAGTGGATATGTTTCGCTTAAGGGCCTTATATATGTTGTTGGCTTTGTGTATGAAGTGCAGTATGCGTATATAGTATGTAGGTTATTTTTGGCTTTTGTAAAGAGATTTAGTAAAAAGTGATGATGGTGATTTGTTGTGGATGAAGTGGCGTGGTGATGATGAATAATGTTGTGCTATGGAGTTAGAGAGGTGAGATTTGAGAAAGTTATAGGGTGCCGAGAGATTAGTGTAGAAGTAGGTTAGGGATTAATGTTAGGCAAATGAATTAGTTGTATCTGGGGGAGTTAGAAGGATGGCGTGGCTGTCGGTTCCGGGGAGATTCGGGGTGGAGGTATTATATAGGTTTAGGTTTTAGGAAAGTAATAGGAAACTAAAAACAACTAGGTTTTTTTTATTAAAAAGATTTTAGAAAAAGATAGATATTTTGAAAATACTTTTGATAAAGCTGAATTTAAATAAAAGATTGTTTTGAAAATATTTTAGATAAGTAATAAAACTAATTAAAATAGTTAATTAGCTATCTTAATTAAGTTGGGCTAGAAAATGAGTTTTAGAAATTGGACTTTAATAAAACTATTTTTAAAAGGTTTTCAAATATGGGATTTTATAAAGCTATTTTTAAAACGTTTTAGAAAGTGGTTGATCTAGAACACCAAAGACGCCTAAGAATGAGAATAATTCAACTAAAAGGGGAATAGTGTTACCCGGTGTAGGCGTGCTTTTATTTCGCCTACGTGGTGTGAGCGCGTATTAGATTTGACTACCCCATTGTTAAGGTTTTATTGAAAATTGTTTTATATTGAAAGAAGTCGCCAACAATTCTTTTTAGGAAGAATCATAAACCTAATTGGACATGGGAAAATCATAGGGACAAATTATCCAATATAGATTTCCCGTCCCGACTCCATAGATGGTCATAATAAACCAAAGATTGAGTTCGGGGGTGAGGGTACAAATATAGTCATAATAAACCACATTCGCCCAAAGTTGGCCTCTACTGAATATCGATTCATTACAGAATTTATGCCAAAGAATAATCAAATAATGTTTTATACACCCTAAAAATATTTAGTCTAAGTAGGTTCAGGAAACACATAAAAGACTAATTTTTAGTGACAAGTTATTATGCATTCAATATTACAGGGAACCTAGCAGGTTGTTCAAATTAATCTGATTAATGTTAGAACAGTTCTTTAGGTCTTTGATTAGCTAAAATAATATGTGGGGTGATAAAAGCATTAAAGCAGGACAATCATAATAGCATGCATATAATGATCAGACAAGTATAATAATAATGAAAAATAAATAAAAAAGAAATAAGATAAGAGGTTAGAATATACAGTAGAGCGATTTTATATTCAAGACCTACATCATGAAAGAAATAGTTAGTAACTTCAAAGCAATAAAAATAAGGAAAAATTGTTTTAAATAACTTAACCTTTGCGCGGTCTTCCCATTTTAAGTCTACCTTTTGATTATCCCTGATTGAGTTAGGCTTGTATATCTATTTTCTTCTATTGAGTTTTAACATGTTTGTGACTTGTTTAGTAGGTTACTTATGATACGTGTTACAATGTCACAATCCCACCCTCGCCTCCCTCGCCTGTTTTAGAAGAAGGGACATTGTAACACGTATCATAAGTAACCTACTAAACAAGTTACAAACAGGTTAAAACTCAATAGAAGAAAACAGACATACAAGCCTAACTCAATCAGGGATAATCAAAAGGTAGACTTAAAACGGGAAGACCGCGCAAAGGTTTACTTATTTAAAACAATTTTTCCTAAAAAAAATGGATTCAAGGATCTTCAGGTATTATGCCTCTGCGGCTTAGATTGAGGAGCGCAATGATCTTTTGGCGGAGCAATCGTGAAACCAAGAACGCAGTATGAAGAATTGATTGAAAGTATTGAAGAGTATTGACAGTATTTGAGTGTTTG
Organism: Beta lomatogona; assembly: GCA_947646795.1. NCBI lineage: Eukaryota > Viridiplantae > Streptophyta > Magnoliopsida > Caryophyllales > Amaranthaceae > Beta > Beta lomatogona. Next base: position 63,492 of record CANSNZ010000992.1, on the reverse strand, counting down.
AAGTATTCGAAGAGTATTTTTGGAGTATTCGAAAGTTTTTGTGTGCGTAAATAATAATCTGATAAGCCGTCCGTAATTCGGGGAAATCACAGAGTATTTATAGGAAAAAGAAGACTTGCACTCGGCGCAAGCCTTGCGCCAGGCGCAAGCCTACGTGGCAGGCGCAGTCCACGCGTCAGGGACATTGGTGTGCCTGACGCAGCCAGTCTAATCAGGTTTAGGCACATGTAAACGTGTTTTGAAAAGATAAAAAAGAAAGTTGCACAGGACTTGCATCTGACGCAGGACTCTGTGTGAGTCACAAAATCTACGTGTCAGGCGCCCATTGGCACGCCTGACGCAATATGGCCAATGTGCTGGACGCACGTGGCCCGCTGAGCGCAGCCCCCGCGTCTGGCGCATATTCGAGAACATTCGAGCATATTCCTTTGCTCGTCTTTCAAAGATACTTTTCTATCCCTAAAATTCCGGAGATGGAATTTTACGGGTTAAAAATCTGATTTTTGATTGAAGATAATGAAAATGATTATGAAAAATATTTATCAAAATAATAAATATTTGATTGGGCTTTTAAAAAATAGATTTAAAACATTTTATGGGCTTAAAATACAATTAATCATCATGAACAATTAATTGGGCTTTAGAATATAATTTCAAAACACAATTTGGATTGGTTCTTTAAATGGGCTTTAAATGGGGAGACATTTTATGTTTCATCATTGGATTATTAAATGGGGAGACATGATTATGTGTCTACAGAAGCCCCCACTTTGACCGAGGTTCAGGAAACCGATAGTCAAAGTATACAGTGTCGGGACGGAGAACGATTCTAAACGCTCTGCAGTTTAGAACTGATCTATAACCGCCGGTCTCTGCAAAACAAAGTTAGTATGCAGGACAATAACTACAAGTAATCTGATTACCTACAGAAGAAGATCTTAGCAGATAAGTGCAAACAACTCACATGAAGCACATAGTGATGCAATAGTGATGCAAACTTAGACTCTCTAGGGATGCACAAGACGCAATGCAAGGATTAAGGTTATGCAAAGCTAAGGGATGACATGTCATGCAAAGTCGGGGTTATGCGGAGACTAGAATGAAATGCAATGCAAGGTTAGGGTTTTGCAAGGCCGCAATGCAAGGTCGGGATTTTGCAAGGCTAAAAGATGGATAACATGATAGAATGATAGACTGATTAGAAATAAATAGAATGATCTTTGAAAATCATTTTTAGTAAATGATCGGGGTTCGTAAATGAGGTCCGCGGATTACAACTTTTCGGGAGTTTGATTTGAATTGGAGGAACCACCACACATAGGAAGCCCCCACTTTGGGTGAGCTTGCCTTGAATTAGGGATGAGCCTTAATCGAAATGTACTTGATCTGATATTGAAACGTAGTTGATCTGCCTTGAACGTTGAAAGTTGTCGCTGGGGATTGTACTGGGGATTCTTCTTTGGGAAGTTGATATAGGCAAAGTCAAATATCGTCGGAAATCATGGAATTATCGGAGAGTCCTTCAGGGACATGGAGAGCTTGGATTGAAAAATAAAAAGGTTGAAATTTGTGACTTAAATGAATGTAGGTGGGAAAAGGCTTTAACGAGGCTAGGTGCAGACTCGAGTCTATGTCGGGATCTAGAAAGAGTATGCTCCTAAATTCTAGAAAGTCAAATCATTAGACCATGACTAATTTTTATTCTATTGAAGCGGTCGGACCTCGAGATGAGGATTCCTACGTATCCTTGCGGAATCAGACCATTCGTAGTTCTCGATCTGATTTCTTCTTTTTTTTTGTGTTCTTTTTTATGCCCTAACATTTGCCTAGGCCACCCTTTCGAGTTTTCAACATAGCGGGCTTGGACATGCTTCGAAAAAGGAGTTACGGTTGATGAAAGATTGAAAGGTTTAAAGCTTGAAGTTTTTATGAAGGTTTAATTGGTTTGAGGAATGAAGAGTCATGGATTTGGATTAAAGGTTAAGGGTTTTGATGGATTGAAGGATTTGAATGAGGGGTAGAACTTGTGTGCAAGCCCCGTAGCTTAATCTTTTATTTTGCCTTTGGCTCTTTCTTTTTGCATTTTTTTCTTTTTTTGTCATGTGCGTTTCCTCTTGCTTTTGTTTTTTTTTCGCACTTTGAATTTTTTATTTTGCCTGGCATTATTATTTTTTTAATGTAGTGAGGCTTGCACACATGTTTGGTTTAGGGTATTGAAAGGTTTGAAGGTTATTTATGGAGTTTTGATGTTGAAGGGATTGTTTGGTTTATTGATATGATGGTTTAAGAATGATGGCTTATGAAAGGTAATGGAAGGGAAAGGGGGATAACTCCTGATCCAAAGTATGTCCTCTTTTTTATTTTTCTCTTTCATTTTTTTTCAGATTATCTTTTTTTATGAGTCAAGTTCATTAGGTGATTTAAGTTTCATCATTGAATTAGAAGCATAAATAAAATGATGGAAGGCCAATAAAACGAAAATAAAAATGCAATTATTATATTAATTGAAAATGAATGAAACAAGGCTTATTAGAAGAAAACTAAATGACATAGACTCGACGGGAAAGGAAATGAAGGAGCTAGGGGATGGACTCTCCAACTCAACCTAGAAAACTAGCGTTAAATGACTAAGCCCCGGCGTTGTCTAGGTGTTGCCTAAGGGTTTCTCGCTATTGCCGACTTTTGCTTGCATGTGAAATTGGCAAACTACCGTCTTCAACCATATCCTGCGGGTGATTCTTTCGGGTCCAAAGACGCGGTTGTTGGGTGTCCATTCCCCTGGTGGTACTTGTAGTAGGCATTTGGATCCCACCTCTTGGATCCATTCTCGGGAGCGAGGATCCGGAGTAGGGCCAAAGACCGAAGTACCCCCCTTGCATGAAGTCTAGTGAAGGCTTCTTCTAAGGACATGCCTAAAGGTGCGAATGTTCTTTGAGGCTTTTGATAGCCTCTCTTTTCAGCAGCTATGGCATTGACCTCATTGCTTTTGGAGCTTGAAGGGCCATTGTTACTGTTCTTGAAAGAGTTGTTGTTGTTGTTGGAAGCCTTATTCTTGTTGGCTTATATCTCCTCCAAAATCAGCTGACCTACTTTATAGAGCTTCGTGAAAGACTCTATAGGTTGGAACTTGATATGATCCCCATACTTCGACTGCAGATTACGGATCACTAGTCGGACTTCATCCTCCTAAGATGGTCTATTAATCATTTGTGCAGCTTTATCCCTCCATCTGTTAAGGAAGGTGACGAAGTCTTCGTTGGAGTTTTGTTTAGTTAATTCCAACTCGGGAAGCTAAGTATTGTAGATGTATTGCTTATGGAACTCCTCTCTGATGTAATCCCAGTCATTCAGCTTGGCCTTGTTCAGTGACCTGAACCACTTGGATGGATGTGCATCCAAGGTTAAAGGAAAGACATAAGCAAACAGGACCTTGCTCATGCCTTTGAGAGCCATAGAGATGGAAAACGCTCTCAAGTGGTCATCTGGGTCTTCGACCCCCTTGAATTTTGGGGGGTCACCCAATGTTACCTTTTTAGGGAGTTTTTCCCTTAGTTCAGGATCAATGATGTCATGGCCATGAGCCTGACTCTCGAGTGCAGCAATTGACTGGATCAATTGCTCGAGTTTTTCAAATCTCATTTATGTGTTGGTTGGTGGAGTCTTCCTCAGTAAGCTTCTCCCTCAGTGCCTTAATCTCTTTGTCTTGGTCCTCAAGACGTGAGTTCATCAGTTGAAGTTGGGCCATAAGGGCACTGAGCTGTTCATTAGTGTCCCTCATTTCGGATGATGATTCAGAAGAGTCGGAGGATTCGTCTGAAAATGTGAGGATGCGTTTGACGAGTCTAGGAGTAGGTCGACCTTGTTGCCTCTCTGTCGGACGTTCCCAAGTTATAATCTCACGACCTGTCCTGAACAGAAATTGAATGGACCTCGTAAATTTTCAGAAATGATGCTTTCGAAACGAGAAATGGAGATGAGAAATGAGAAACGAAAGTGGAAATAAAAATGCGAAATGATTTTGAAATGGAAATGGAAATGGAAATGGTTATGGTTTGGACTTGTGTAGACTTGACCATAATGGAGACATGGGCCTAACTATATGCAAATGCAGACATGGACTGGACTGGACTGTGCAAGCAGACTGGGCTCTACGATTGGGTTTAGGAGAGACTAGACTTTGAACTTACGGGTGAGCAAGCAGGCTAGACTTTAGGGAACGTTTGACAATAAGGGAGACTAGACTCTTAACTTAAGGCAAGCAGGCTAGACAACTAGACTTCGGAACTTACATTAGACTAAGCGGGCTAGACTCAAAAATTGCCTATGGCTTTATGGGATGCTAGACTTTGAACATACGGGTGAGCAAGCAAGCTAGACAACTAGGAAGGCCGAACTCTTAATTTAAGGCAAGCAGGCTAGGCAACTAGACTTTGAACTTACGGGTGAGCAAGCAAGCTAGATAGCTAGACTTCGGAACTTACATTAAACTAAGCGGGCTAGACTCAAAAATTGCCTATGGGCTTAAGGAATGCTGGACCTTGAACCTACGGGTGAGCAAGCGGGCTAGACACAACAATTGCGTATAGACTTAGACCTTGAACTTACGGGTGAGCAAGCAGGCTAGGTTTTAAGGGATGAACTTTTATTGTCCTAAGACTGGATTTTTATAGTCCGAAGACTGACTAGGGCCTACCTGGAGATGCAAACTAGACCTAGGACATGAATTGAGCCTAAATGGACCTAAGATTTGGATTGGACTAGACTTAGACTTAGATCGGGGTTCACATAGAGATGCAAATGGGCCTAGCTTTGACTTGAACTAGACTTATATGGGCCTAAGATGGATTCTAATGCATATGGGCCTGGAATGAATGCAATATGGACTCTTAATGCATATGGGCTAATGATACGCTCAAGTTATACGGTGTTTATATTATATTTTGGGTGCTTTTTGCTAAGGGTCTTGATCATAATTGTTAACGTTTGCGTTTTATTAAGCTCTGGAAGTTTGGAATTTTGTATATTAATTATAGTTAAAGTTGTAAGTTCCGAGCTCCTAGAAGCATTAGTGTTTGGAACGACTCAACATCGTTATACTTGCCAAGCGTCGCCACATGTTCCAATCAAGCATCGCCGCAAGCCGTAGCCGAGCATAGCACCAAGCCTACCGAGCAGCCACCATCATCGCAAGCCCAGCAAGCAAGCCTGCCCAGCTCTCGTGTGCGCTCATCGCCAAGCAGCACCTAGCCCATCACAGCCGCACCAAGCGCTCATCGCCCAGCGGCATCATCGCCCAGCTCTCGCGTGCGCGCTCGAAGCAGCACCTGCCCAGCACAGCAGCTCGCACCTCGCGACCTGCTTGCTCGCGGCTCTTTCCATCTTTATACTTAGAAGAAAAAGTAAAAGATTGAAGAAACTCTACAGCATATCTACGGTTGAGCTTTTGTTGCCCATGAATATACTTCAAAGCTTCATGATCAGAATGGAGTATGAATGGCTTAGGACGCAAATAATGAGATCAATGATCAAGAACTCGAATAATAGCATAGAATTCTCGATCATAATTACAATAGTTAAGCTCTAGACCACTCAACTTCTCACTAAAGAATCAAACTGGCCTCTTTTCTTGCAATAGAACCGCACAAATCCCCTCTCCACTAGCATCACACTCCACCTCAAACAACTTATCAAAGTTAGGCGAAGCTAGAACAGGGAGCACTACATAGCAAGGAATTTACTTCGTCAAAAGCTTTTTGGGCACCTTTAGTCCATACAAAGTCTCTTTTCTTCATTAACTCAGTGATTGGTGCCATTATAAAGGAGAAATTTTGAATGAATCTCCTATAGAATGAAGCCAATCCATGAAAGCTTCAAACCTCATTAACATTCTTTGGAACCACCCAAGTAGATATACTGTAATGATATCTACTCTATCCCCATCCCCAAAGAACACTGTAACCAAGAAAAGTAATGATAGGAGACATGAACGTACACTTTTCTAGTTTGCCATACAAGTTTTGGTTCCTTAAGACCTCAGTTAAACTTATCAAATGCAAAAGATGCTCATCTTGACTCTTACTATAAACAAGTATATCATCAAGGTAAACAACAATAAAATTATTTAGGAAATGGTGTAATACCTTATTCATTAGGCGCAAGAATAAACTAGGAGCATTGCAAAGGCCAAAAGGCATGACCATCCACTCATAGAGACCTTGCTTGGTCTTGAAAGAAGTCTTCCATTCATCTCCTTCCTAATCCTCAAATCAATCTTGGAGAAAATCATGGCTCCGTGTGACTCATCCAACATATCTTTAAGCCTTGGCATGGGGAATCTATACTTAATAGTTATGTTGTTCACTGCCTTACTATCTATACACATCCTCCAACTTTCATCCTATTTAGGCACAAGTAAAGCAGGCACGACACATGGACTCATACTCTCCCTAACATACCCCCTCTCAATCAATTCTTCAATTTGGCATTGAAGTTCCTTTGAATCTTCAGAGTTACACCTATAGGCAGGTTTATTAGGTATCGGGGCCTCAGGAATCAAATCAATTGCATGCTCAATACCCCTCATTGAAGGCAACCTTTGGGGTAACACATCAGGAAACACGTCCTCAAATTCCTCCATAAGTTCTTGTAAAGGGTGTTGAGATCAAGGTTTGTGAATAACGAATCAATAAAGCATACCCTACTCCCTCTTCCTCAAATATCCTATTCCATCTCCCTTGCGGTCAAGAACATACTATTTTCAGATTCCTCTTGCTTCTTTGGTGTGATTTGTGGAGGTAAAGGGTGTAACCTAATCTTCTTGCTATGGCTCGTCATAGTATAGACATTAGTATCCCCCTCATGGCTTACCTTCCTATCCCCCTCATGTCTTACACGCTTATAGGCACTACATCACACCATAATTCATCCACATAACTCCAAATGAAGAAGCTACAAGTGCTTGCTTCTTAACCCTAATTCTAGCACTATCATCGAGCCAATTAAGTTTATAAGGTCTAGGATAAGCTCTAGTAGGAAGTTTCAGTTTACTTACCATGTCTGAAGAGGCTACATTGGTGCTTGATCCACTATCCACAATGACATTGCACGCATGGTCTCCAATCTTGCACCTTATGTGGAATATATTCTCCCTTTATTCCGCATTAAGAGTGCTTTCGGTGTGTAGTATTCGTCTCACCACGCCAAGTGTCCTACTTTCATCCTCAGCAAAAGCATCTTCTTCCTCCTCCTCTTCATTCATCTCTTTTAGAATGAACTCATACAAAGCCTCTTTCGCCACCATCTCTTCGTACTACCTCAATGTAAGAGCCCTATTAGTTGGACATTAATTCACTCACAATATGTTCCTTACCTTGACACTTAAAGCATTTCCTTCTACTATGAAATTCTTCCTTAGGCACAAAAACCTTTTGTTTTTCACTAGTGGAAAAACATTGAATTGCGGCAATCATTAAGTGGCCTATTGCTTGCGGTTTTAGCCGCGCCGCAATTAAGGGCACAACAATAGGCAATTATCCATTGCTGTGGTTTTTAAAAGCAGAAATAGAGCAACCTATTGCTGCGGTTCCTACCCAAAACCGCAACAATAAATACCAGTAAATTTTTTTTAGTTCCTAAAGAAATTCTAGCAAGTTAATCCAACTGCACATTATAGAATCCCAATAATTAAAGAGAAACCAGATTTATAGAATATAATCATCAATGTAATACTAGTATATCCAACCAAATTAAAATCAATTATCAAATTCTTTCATCAATTAAAGAAATTTATACACATAAACGAATCATTGCCAAAAAAAATTATAGAAAAATGAAAAACCGTCCAATATCATCGCACATTCCCATAAAATATAATTAATTGAGAAAAAAAACCCCAATACAGATCTGAGAAAGGGGGTGACATTCACTGACATCAATGAACCATAAAAATTTAATCTTCAACAGATGATGACTCAAAGAACATCGCACAAAATCGCACAATATCACAACCACCAGAACTGGATGATGACTCAAAGAAACTGGATGAGTGAGAGGAAATCAGGATGCAAGAGAGATCTTCGCCGAAAAAACCAGGAGTAGTCACATGTTAGGTCATTTCACTTAGTTTCCGGCATTTAGCCACATGTTAGGTCATATATAGTTCCAATAGGTACATATATAACTATAAGAGTCAATTAAAGTTCACTCATATGCTTTGAAACCCATTTTGGGTAAATGAAGGCCGTTTCGGGCCGATTTTAGCCTTCGAAGCTCATTTCACTTAGTTTCCCGCATTTAGCCACATGTTAGGTCATATATAGTTCCAATAGGTACATATATAACTATAAGAGTCAATTATAGTTCACTCATATGCTTTGAAACCCATTTTGGGTAAATGAAGGCCGTTTCGGGCCGATTTTGGCCTTCGAAGCTCATTTCACTTTGTTTCCTGCATTTAGCCACATGTTAGGTCATATATAGTTCCAATAGGTACATATATAACTATAAGAGTTAATTATCTAAGGTCTTACTCAAACTAAAACTGATATTATGTGTGTTTCCTTATGTTTAAGGTATTCAACCAAAGGGAGAGTTCTTTCACCACAACCGAGATAAACGAGGTTCGGGATTTGCTAGCACACTACCTTATCGAAGTTTGCATGTGAAGATGATGCCGCGACATTGGGTTTATTTGTTCTTCTTGTTCTACTTGCTAGTTATTTAGGTACAATAATATAATTGATGTTTATTTTGGATTTTAGTACTTAGTACAACTTCATTTGTAGTACATTCTCCAAATTTTATATTTATATATATATATTAATTTGACTTGTATAAGACGCGCTTGTGGGATTTGTGTCAACTATAGCAGGTTAGATATAATAAAATATTATATATATACAAATATAATATATATATAACATTAACTGATGCGGTTTACTAAGAAAACTGCATCAGTTAATGTTCCAATGCATACAAAGAGGTTGGCGGCAAAGCACAAACCGCTACCGTTCCAAGGCAAAACCGCAACGGTTTTTCCCATTAACCGCTGCGGTTTTGCCTTGGAACCGCAGCGGTTTGTGCTTTGCCACTGCGGTTCACAACCGCAGCGGTTTTTTAATTAAAACTGCTGCTAGTCCAACCGTTGCGGGCCAAAACCTCAGCGGCAAGCCCGGTTTTGACCGCAGTGGTTGGACTTTATTCCACTAGTGTTTAAAGATATTATTTGATAAACAGATTTAATTTTGGTTTTATTAATTAAAATAGCTTTTAATTAAAAACCAAATTTAAGATATTGTTGCCTAAGTAAATGCTACATTTTAGGAAGCAAGTATTAATTTGTTACACATATTCATGATAAACGTGGAGTTAGTGGTAGATCATGCGGCTTGTTCCTCAAGCTAAGGAACAACATAGGTTAATGCTTTAAACCACTAACTCATGATTAATCCCACGTTCATTCTAAATGACTGCTATAAATATGCAAGTTCAATTAAGTTTCAAATTGTTTGACTCGGGCGTCATTCCATAGTGTCTGACATATGTCATTCCATAAGGTCTGGCTTAAGGGAATAATATTATAAAAGAATTATATTTTTCTATTCCTCGTTTTGAATCAGTTCCTATGAGTTTCAAGTTCCTACGAGTGCCATGTTCCTTTACAGTTCTTCAGTTTCTAGATACTAGAGTTAAACCAAATTATCAAGTGTCTGTATTTTAGTTTGGGGTTAAAGGGTTTGAGTGAACTCTTGTAATGGGGACTTGGTTAAGAGTTTGAGTGGGTTCTTGAATCAAGTTCGAGTTAGGAACTTGAGTAAGTTCTTGTTGTGTATGCGTAGACTTGAGTTGAAGTTTTATCCAGGGGTAAAGGGTTTGAATAAATCGTTGTAAAGAGTTATGGGAACTCTTGAGAGACTTTGAGTTAAGTCTAGAGTTCCTAGTGGAGTTTGTGAGAGAGAGATAAAGTTCCTAGTGGAACTTGTGATAGAGTTGGAGTTCCGAGTGGAACTTGCGTATGTAATAGGTTTAAACAGAGGAGGTTTCCTATTATAGTGAAGAGTTTAAATAGTGAGGAGGTCGTGATTTTTCTTCTTGTATGATGACAAGAAGTTTCCACGTAAAAATCTCTCTTGCACTTTTAGTTCCTTATTGCTTATGTTTAAATTCCGCATTATTTAAGCAATAAGTTCCACACTACTACTCACCCCCCCCCCTCTTGTAGTGTTCCTTCCGAGTTAACATATGCAATAGAGGGGAAATCTTCTATTAGACTGGGCAGATAAGAGAAACAAAACAGAAAATGGAATCTTAAGTCTAGACTTCTACGTCGTCTGACGAGATGACTACATTGCTTAAGTCTTCATGAGGTCTCGTTCTAAATGAAAAGAGAGGAGGTGCATATCATTTTCCATGGCTGATAGGATCTAAGCGAGTCTAAATGTTTTAATGAGGGATTGGGCTTGGAGATATGTCTACTTATATAGCAATGAGATCATGTCTTCGGCATTTCTCAAAGAAATCATTCTCAATCTGGATACCCACATCATATACTCTTGTAAAGCTATCTAGACCCAAATATTTAAGGTGATTTTGAATTTAGGGCGGAGGTTAGAAACGAATTTCCGTACCAAGTCTTTTTCCATATGCCTTGATGCCTTGATACCATATGGTTTGATTTCTCTCTCCACCTATTCAAATAAGTAGTAAAACTATCATTTTCACCTTATTTAAGAACCTCGAGTTCTCTAAGGGAGGTTTGCAAATGTGTGTTCGATCCATATTGTTTCATGAAAGTAATGGTAATGTCTTCCTAAGATTTATATTTGCTTGGGGTCCAGGGAATAGAACCAATTTTGACAAGTTGGGTCCAATGACATCGGGAATACCGTTGGGTACAGTTCAAGGTCAACCGATTTGATGATCATGGTTGCACGGAAATTTATTAGAGGATATTTTGGGTTATTAGTTGGTTTGAATTTAGGGATGTCAGTTGCAGAAAAATTTTCAGGAAGTTTTCCCAGTAGTTTGGTGTTATCAATAGGCTCAAAATAGGAATTGGTATTGGTTACTCTATGAACAACTCTCTCCTATTTATTGTTCAGTTAAAGAGGCTCACCAAACTCTGTCGTCTCAAGTCTTATAGCTATTTCTTCCATCATACTAGTAAACTTGGCTAAGGCTCTAGCCATTTCAGCAAATTGTTGCTCATTATTCGGCGGGTTACCCATTTCAATGTCTCTTGAACTCTGCATGGATAATCAATGGAGACTTTTAGAGAAAGAAGAGGTGGATGGAATGTAGATTTTAAAAAGTTTAAGCTTCTAGGAGAAAAAAAAACTTATTCCTATACGAATGCATGGTTTTTTTTTTAATGCATGAATGACTGAACTACCTCTATGATGCATCTATGCCTTTTTTTTGGGCTCTTTTATTGGATGCATGATTAGCTGAACTACCCCTAGGATACATGTATGATCTATTTTGGACTTTTTTTAATGCACCTACACCTATTGCATGTATGCATGACCTTTTTGGATGGACCTAGCCCTTATGCATGTATGCATGACTCGGTCCTATGCGTTTGAACCTGTAAAGGCTGCCTACATATCCCAAAAGAGAGAATCGATCGCTACCTTGTAGTTAAGACTAATAAATGCACAATGCATGAAATGAAATGGAGATTTTGTATGCAACGAGACTCCTAATTAAATGCTTATGAACTCTAGTTATGCATGAAGTGTATCACCGATGGACTATGCAATTCAAATGGATTCTAGTATGAATGTAGTCCTAACAGATTTGGAATTATACGGGCTTTAGATTCCTAGGCTTGATAGACTTCTAATGACCTTAGAATTGTAGACTTGATGAAATTTTAAGGATGCTAGACTCCTAATATGCATGAGACTCTAGTAGACTAAGTCTCCTAAAATGGACGGAATTCTAATGGTTTGGACTCCTATTATACATGGAGTTCTATGGATTATAAACTCCTAAGATGCATGGAATTCTAATGGATTTAGACTCCCGATGGACGGGGTTAACAACTCTAAATGGAGTGAAATCGGATGAACCTAGACATTTGGGTTAAACATACTTCTAATGGAGTTAGAGCTCCTAAGTGGATGGGATTTTTACAATAAGAATGGACACTAAAAAGAAATCCTAGATAATGTACAAAAAATGAGATGATATACATGAAAGGATGAATTTTCGAAAAAGATTGGTGATAGGAGATAAGACGAAGTTATGAAAAAGATAGGAGATAAGTTTTCGAAAAAGGATATAGGATAGTTTTTTAAGAAGATATGAGATAAAGGTAAGGGATGAGATGAAATTTTGAAATATATGGAGGATTTTTCGAAAAAGATAGGGAATAGATTTCGAAAAAAAGCGAATACGATCGAAATCCGGCAAATAAACCATCGAAATTAAGCCTCGGGCAAAGCATAAAACTTATGCTACACGCAAGAAGATTGCGTGCCACACACAAGTTTTGCTCCACACGCAAACTTCTTGTGCCTGGTGCACGATGTTTGCGATGCGTTTTTCAAGGTTTGGCGGTTTATTTGTCGTTTTTCGATGATTTTTAGCCTAATTCGAAGTGAATGCAGGTAGAAAGCATGTTGAATATAGCAAGTTAGCAATAAATGATGTCAAATAGGCAAGAAATGGAATGCGATGTTCATCCTAGAGTCAAGATCTACATTTGAAACTATGGTCGCGGTCTAGGTTAAGGCTGAAAAGGGTCCATGACTAAGAGCTTGATCCCATGATTTGTACCTTTGCTTAAAAAGGTGGCCACGTGTAAGACGTACTCCATTTCTCAAGTTGGGAACGAGAGAACAATGTCATGGAATAGTAGGTTTGCTTATGACTAAGATCCAACACTATCACTCAGGAAGATTTTTGTAAGGATAAAGCACAAACCCCCTAGGGGTGGCCTCACGCACAGAACATGCTCTAATGAGACAGGGACGGTCACTAGTGAAAAAACCTTATTTGACACAAGTTAACGATTCGATTTTTTTAAAAAACCGGATTTGTTACAAGTTAACCGATCCGGTTCCTTAAAAACCGGATTTGTTATAAGTTAACTGATCTGGTTCCTTAAAACCGAATCAGTTATTATCTGTTTTTGGAGCGGATAATGTCAAAAATAAACTGATCCAGTCCATTTAATGGACCATTTCTTTTAATTTTCTACAAACCTAACTCAAACCTAACTGATCAGTTGGGCTCAAACTAATCAGTGCGGCCCATTTCTTTTCCTCACTCCTCTTAAACCTACAGCCCCTCACTCCTCTTAAACCCTAACTCCCTCACTCCTCTTAAACCCTAACTCCCTCACTCCCACTGATCTCCTCCTTCCTCACACGCCTCTTAAATCCCCCCAACAAACCCTAAATTCCTTCTCCTCTTCTGATCTCTTCCTCCCTTCTCACTCTCATAACCCAGCCACCACGAGTGCATGACAGCTCAAATCCGCCAAACCAACTCTCTCCTCCACATCCTTTCACTCCTGACTTCCCCACTTATTCTTTCACGAAGTCTTTCTCTCTCCTCAGTGCAACCACCACCCAACAACTCATCTCCGTAAACTATTGATGCTCTCCAGCACTTCGATGCTCTCAACGCACAACCCGGAGCCTCCGTCGTCCCACGCTATCAACGAACACCAGTACCACCAATGCTCGAGTTTCATCGCGCTCAAGTTTCGTCGTCACAGTCGCTCCCTCTTTCTCTTTCTCGCCATTTCGTCGCGCTCAAGTTTTATTCATTCAAGCCCAGATTTTTTTTTTTTTTTTAATTGTTTAGATTTCTTATAATCAAGCCCAGATTCGGTTAGTTCAACCGGCAACAGGATTCAGATTTTTTTTTCTTAATTTTTTCTACAAAGTTTCATTTTTTAATTTTATGTCTTACATGATATTTCTTCCTTTTTATTTCGTCGTCTGTAATTGATTTGCTGTAATATATTCTATTTTTATTTTGTTTCGTTTTATTTTAATTTCCATTTGTAGTTCAATTTTTATTTCGATAGTTGATTTCATTTTAACGTTGTTTAATATAATTTGGTGTTATGTTATTGAAATGTTGTTGCTGTTGTTGAAATCTCGCTGCTTTTGGTGTTGTTGGAATCTCGTTGTTGTTGTTGTTGTTGAAATCTCCTTGGTCTTGTTGAAGCATTTTTTTTAAATCATCCCCACACTTACTGGTCCAGTTCTTCTTGAAAACCGAATCAGTTCTTAGGTAACTGATCTGGTTTTCAACCGGAACGCTGCGAGCCCAACCGATCCGGTCCAAAACCAGAACTATAAGCCCTATATTTTGACTGGATCCGATGGGCTTTTTTCCACTAGTGGATTGTCCTTATAATGTCTTAAATCAGTAGCCATGCATATGCAAAACAATATGTCATTCAAAAGTATAAAAATAGAATTAATCGTATTTTTCAAGTTCTTCTACTTATTTAAAAAATTAATTTTTTCAAATCCTCCCTAGTGAAGTCGCCAAAATGTAGGCGTGATTTTATTCGCTTACACGGGATGAGCGCGTATTTGACTACCTCATTGTATAGGTTTTTTTGAAAATGTTTTGAAAACGTTTTCGAAATCGCCAACAAGTCTTCAAAGGAAGACTCGTAAACCTAATTGGATTTTTGGGAAAGTTAGGGACATTTTTGGGACATGTCCAATGAAGACTTGCCCCTCATGACTCCATGAATGATAATTGAACGAAAAATTGAGCTCAGAGGGTGAGGGTACGAATAAGATCAGGAATCAAATTTGCACGTTGCTGACCTCTACTTAACACGATTCATAGGAAGTTTTGTGCAAAAGAATAACCATATAATATGTTCAACACCCTAAAAAAGATTTGTCTAAGTTGGTTCCTTAAACACATAAAAGATTTTTTTTAGTGACAAGTTATTTAGCATTCATATTACTAGGTTGATAATAGGTTGTCCATACTATCTAATTTATTCGTTAAAATATTTATTTAGGTCTTGATTAACAATAATATACAAGGTGAAATATATATATTGCAATCAGACATAAAAAATAATGTCCATGAAAAAAAAGGGGTGTGCTATGTACAAAGAAAAAAATAGGCTAAATACAAAGAAAACAGGTTAAAAGACTAACCTACCCCTTTTTGTAATTTAACCCCACCAAAAACAAACCCCTCACCCCGTATACCACAACTAGGCAAACATCTTCTCACTCCACTACGGGTGTGCGGCAGCGTGCGAGAGCCAACAGTGGTGACACGTCGACCCACCCTCCTCCTCCTCGTGTGACGCACCGACCCACCCTCCTCCTCCTCGTGCGACGTACCGACCCACCCTCCTCCTCCTCCTACTTCTCGTGCAACGCGCCAACGCTTGTGAACAAAGCCACAATCTCGTCGGCAACTGCTCCTCACCGGAAGCATAGACCACCCAAGGTCGGTTTCTTGAACTAACCTTCTATTCATTTTTTGTAAAAGTTAAATTACCTTATTGTATGAATCATATTATTGAGATTTGATTTGATTTTTTGAATTGGTTGTTCTTTGATTGAGATGTGTTTTGAGTTTGTGAACATTTGATTTGATTTTGAATTGGTTGTTCTTTGATTGAGATGTGTTATGAGTTTGTGAATTTACAAAGTGATCATATTGAATTGATGTTGTGTGAGAATTTTGAGGATTTGGAGTTGTATATTTACAAGTGATCATATAAATAATTATTGGGTATTGGGTTTGATCGAGGCTAACCGGGTTCACATGCTTGATTTTTAGCTATACAATCAAACCTTTTTCTCCTTTTGATTGGTATAGATGAGAGATTTTGCCAATTTAACTTAGCCTAACTTACTTTGAAGTCGAGTTTTGCAGGGATTTTCGCATTCAATTGGCATCTAGAGGTTAATATGTTCCACAATATCTTTGTATGGTTGAATTAAATGGCTAGATTGGTTTTACCTTTAAATTAGTTTAGCTTGATCAACCTTAGCATTCTCAGGCAACCTAATCTGAGTGAGTTATATTTCTCCCCCTAACACAAACTAGTTATATCTTCTCTCCATGTAGTGTATTCCTTTGAAATCTCTTCTTACCATCCTCTGCATCCAAATGCTGAACATGAGTTAGAATTAAGTTCAAGTCTTTAATTATATTAATGAAGGCATAAATTTCTTGCTTGGCTCTCATTTGTTATGAGAACTAAGATTTTGATTTTATTAAGAAGAGTATTCTTTCCTTTAGGCATGAATTGCTTAGTTGTCATCACGGAAGTGCTATAATTTGTATGGTAGGAACAGTGTACTACAGGGTGATCATATTATTATGTGAAATAGGACTTGAGAAACATTTATCGAAATGTATATTTGCTAATGCTTCCCTACATCTTCTGTGAACTTTCCTAGACATGCACATTAACACTTCTATATGTAAAGGAGCTAAACATGTATGTTAACTTAATACATACACTTTAGCGAATATCATATGTATAATATTTGTTTATATTCTTCTTTTTTACTATAATTATGATGGTAACTCAGATGTCAAGTGCTAGAGGAAAAGGTTGTATTAGCCAGAAAGATGGAAATAAAGGAAAAGGCAAGAGGCAATTACTTGACACTGATGCACCATAGGAGAAAAGTTATAGTGGTCGACTTGGAAAAATAAATGATAGAAATCGAAAAGGTGTTACAATGTCTGCAAGAGCTAGGGTCGTAAAAGCTAGAGAAGAAGTTGTGGCCCCTACTAGTAGAAAGGATCGAGGAAAAACTCATATGGAGGATCCCCAACTATGTTGACAATGATTCAAATGATAATACTATTTCGAAGAAGAAGATATGTTGTTCCGTGATACTTTATTTCGAGAGAACGTGAGGATGATGATGATGAGGATCGAGCCGATGTAGAGGGTGATGACATAGAAGAGGAGGATGAGGAAGAAGAAAACGTGTTGAAAATTGATGATTGGCGGTTGATTAGAGGGATAGATGGAGGACCTTCAAATCCCGATTTACTTACCGGTTTTCGCGCTCATGTTGCACATTACATATGGATTGGTCGGGTTAGATGAATATCTTAAATGCTTTTCTTTTTCTAATTTAATTCATGTATTCACTATTTCTTGTATATTAATTATAGCTTTGATCGAGGTTTGTTGACATGCCACAATTGAAGTGACCATTTGTCTTTGTGGACTGTAGAACAAGATGATGTTAAACTTCCGCTTGCAAAAACACAATTAAAACATTTATCAACTTGTATATTTGAGCACATAAATCTGCCTTTGATTTCAGCTTTCGTTGAGAGATGACATCCTGAAACAAATTCATTTCACATGCCATTTGGAGAAATGAACATCACTCTTCATGATGTATCTTATATACTCAATATACCCGTAGTGGGTAACCCTCTAATTACCGAGACTACCAGACTGCGGTATCATTGATGAAAACCCACATGGCATCCCTCCTACATATGTCTATGGATGAAATAAACAAAAATTGGAAGAAAGGTACCATAAAATTCAATGTACTAAAATCTCAAGTGTCTAATGAAAATGTAAATCCAAAACATACTGCAATAGGATTTTTGTTATGGTTGGTTGGTGCTACATTATTTGTAGACAAGACTCATAATGCAGTGAATGGACATTATTTTACCTTTTCTAATGAATTTAGAAGGGGTAAGTGGTTATGCCAGGGGTGCTGCAACTTTAGCTTATATGTATTGTCAGCTCGAAAAGGCATCGCGATTTCAAACTAAGCAAATATGTGGTTGTTTAACATTACTTTAGGTATGAAATATATGGTTATTGATTGAATTTTACATTTAAATTATATAACCCTAAAGTTTTTAATGATGTGTATTTGTTATCTGAGTTAATAGGCATGGATATATGAATATTTTCCAAGATTTAGGCCAACGGAGAATGAAAATTGGGCGAAGCAACCCCCATATGCTGCAAGATGGATACCAGGAAAGATGAAAAAGACTAATGATGATTTAGTAATTTACAGAGCTGCGTTAGATTGCATGATAGTGGAAGAGGTTAATCAAATACTTATTCTTTCATTTTATTATTTTTTTTTTAGAAATTACTTGCATATCAAAATATTTTATTTTATGTAAGTAGGTTACTTGGACACCCTTTACAAGAGATCCGAGTAAAGATGTTCCAATTTTGCGATATTGTGGAATTGAATCATTCACTGTCGGTCCATTACTGAGCCATACATGCCTATTCTAGTTTTAACATAATTCGGATATGTTCAAGTGATACCTCCATGTCCTTTTGTTCCTAATAAAGTTTATAGGGGATCCAATATACATAAATATAATTGTGTACATGATCCGATGATTACAAATTGGAGAACATGGCAACAACATTTGATGCAACATGGTACTCTTGGGACTTTTCGTGCTCGTTTTACCACAGAGGTTGCTGACAATTATATAAGTTGGTTTAAGGATCGCACACATCCTAAAGTACAACACATCACATGGCCATGTCCGATGCCTCAACCTATTCCATTCCACGAGATGCCTGATAGAGCCGTATATTAAATTATGTAAAATTTGTGAATATTTATTTATGATAACATGAACTAAATAGAGGCAATTTGTGACAATTTCGTGCTCGTTTTGAAATGATGACATCGCTTGTAATACTTGGGTGCACGTGCCTATCCACTCCATCCAGAGATATGCGGTAGGACTGGCAAGGAGACATATTATCAATGCCTCGACAAGTTGACTATTGCTTTGGAAGATTTAATGCCTGAACTCGAAGACGATCGTTGTCGGAGAGGAGTTAGTCATGCATATAGTCATGGTGATAGTAAACATGGTAATTGATGATTGTATTTTTATTGTCTTAGTTTTTCGTTATGAAATTTAGTAGTTTTAAATGTTAGTGCTTGGAAAGATATTATGAAACATGTGTGTTTAATCATATATATTTCGTTCCATATGTTACCATCTTCATCAATTATATGGTTGATGTCGCCACCTAGATTGAAGGTTAGATCTAAATCATGACTTGTATAAATAAAAGTAAGCACGACATAAGCCAAAACATGAGACATTATTATATATTCAATTGAAATAAACTAAATAGAGGGGTAACACAAACTTAAAAGACATAAGTGGAGTAACTACGAAAGAAAATGAAATCCTAGTACTTAAACCATGCAATAAGAAATAAAACCTATAAATATTTATGTTGTACTTAAAATGTTCCATTGATCAAACCTTTCCTGCAAATTTGTTCTCCAAAAACAAATCTCGGGGTTACAGTAATTGTAGACACATAATAGTGTCTCCCCATTTAAGGATCCAATGATGAAACATACCGCGGCATTAGTTGGCGCGACCTAACGAAAGAGCAATCTAAAGAACCAATCCAAAATGTGTTTTGCAATGATATTCTAAAGCCCAATTAGTTGTTCATGATGATTAATTGTATTTTAAAGCCCATAAAATGTTTTAAGTCCATGTTAAAAGCCCAATCAAATATTTATTATTTTAATAAATATTTTTCATAATCATTTTTATTATCTTTGATAAACAAATTAGATTTTTAATCCATAAAATTCAATCTCTGGAATTTTAGGGATAGAAAAGGTATCTTCGAAAGACGCGCAAAGGAATATGCTCGAAAATTCCCGAATATGCGCCGCATGCGAGGGCTGCGCTCAGCGCACCACGTGCGTCCAGCGCATAGGCCAGAACGCGTCAAGCGAGCCAATGAGTGCCTAACACGTAGATTTCGTGACTCACACAGAGTCGTGCGTCTGACGCAAGTCCTGTGTGAGACGCAACTTTCTTTTCTATCTTTTCAAAAACGCATTTACACGTGCCAGAACCTGATTGGGGTGGCTGCGTCAGGCACACCAATGTGCGCGTGACGCGTGGCATTGCGCCTGCCACGTAGGCCTGCGCCTGGCGCAGGGCTTGCGTGAGGCGCAAGTTTTCTTTTCTGTATAAATACCCGTAATTTCTTGAATTACGGCCGTCTTGTCATATTATTATTTCACCCATACAAATTCTCTCGAATACTCCGAAACATACTTCGAATACTCAAACACTCAAATACTTTCAATCAATTCTTCATCACTGCGTTCTGTTTTCCACGATTGCTCCGCCTAAAGATCGTTGCACTCCTCAATCTAAGCCGCATAGGTATAATCCTGAGGATCCTTGAATAAATTCCATATTATTGATTTGAAGTTACTAAATATTTATTTCATGATGTAGATCTTTAAGTAATAATTGCTCTAATGTACATTCTAATCCCTTTTCTTTTTTTCATTACTATTATACTTGCCTGATCATTATATGATTGTCCTGCTTTAATGCTTTTATCCCCCACATGTTATTTTTGCTAATCAAAGACCTAAATAAATGTTCTAACATTAATCAGATTAATTTGGACAACCTGTTAGGTTCCCTGTAATATTGATTGCCTAATAACATATCACTAAAAATTAGTCTTTTATGTGTTTCCTGAACCTACTTAGACTAAATATTTTTAGGGTGTTTAAAACATTATTTGATTATTCTTTGGCATAAAATATGTAATGAATTGATATTTAGTAGAGGCCAATAATGGGCAATATGGTTCCTGACTGTATTGTACCCTCACCCCCGAACTCAACCTCTGGTTCATTTTGACCATATATGGACTCATGACGGGGAAATCTACATTGGATAATTTGTCCCTATGATTTTCCTATATCCAATTAGGTTTATGATTCTTCCTAAAAATTATTGTTAGCGATTTCTTTCAATACAATTTTCAATAAAACCTTAACAGTGGGGTAGTCAAATATAATACGCGCTCATACCGCGTAGGCGAAATAAAAACACGCCTACAATTTGGTGACTTCACTGGGGAGGATTTTAAAAAATTAATTTTTTAAATGAGTGGGTGAAACTTGAAAAATACGATTCATTCTTATTTTATACCTTTGAATAATATATTTGTTTTGCATATGCATGGCTATTGTTCAGCCACCATAAGGACAACATGTTCTATGTGTGAGGTCACCCCGGGGGGTTTGCGCTTTGTCCTTCCAGAAACCATCCTGAGCGATAGTGTTGAATCTTACTCATAAGCAAACCTACCCAACCATGGCAATGTTCTCTTGTTCCAGACTTGAGACTGGAGTGCGTCTTACACGTGGCCACCTCTTTAAGCAGGGGTACGAAGCGTGGGATCAATCTCTTAGTCATGGACCCTTTCAGACTGAACCTAAACCTGACCAATAGTTTCAAATATAGAATTGGACTTTAGGTTGGAACTTTTGCATCCATGTTATATGACATTTGCATGTGATTGCAATTTTTGCCTGTTATTATCTCGTCAAATTGTCATTATTATGCGTCGTTCCTAAAATCACGTCTAACAAACAAGAAAAAATTCGTCAATCGGCCAATTTGTTGCCTAAATCCCCGAAAAACGTGTCGGGGAATAGTGCGCCAAGCGCATTGAGTTGCGCCTGGCGCACCACTCCCGCATCAGACGCACGGTTGTGCGCCGCGCGCTTTTCGTCAATTTAGCCGTCGTAATTGTTGATCCTATGTTCATTTCTATGTGCTTCTTTCTGTTTGCATTTGCGTAATTCGGTCATTTAGGCTTATCACCTAATCAAACATATAAAAATCAGCCTACCATGCAAGGTCAAGTATGTCCTGAAACAAAAATGCATCTAAAGGGTCATTGTAGAGTTGAAGTTGTTATGCATGTCTACCTCTTCCCATCTTCTCCCTGCTATTCAACTAATCTTCCCTATCGATTCTATCCTACCATATTCAATCAATTTCAAAAATTACATTTTTTTCAAAAATCAATCTTGCACCCTCTTCTATTTTACCTTTTTCGAAAACATTTACTAATCATCATCATACCACGACATTTCAAAAAAAAAATTCAAAATTAATCCATCATCTTTTCCTAATAAAAGATAAAAACAAGGGGTTCCTTTCAAAAATGAATTTCAAGAAATTCTAAGCCCATCCTAAATACCTTAACCAATTCAATCCAATCAACCAAATCCAATTCACTTGTATTCATTCTAGGCCCATATGCAATTGAGTCCATTTTGCATTCATATAAGGTCCATCTAATTTGAGTCAATGCATTCATATTAGGCCTGCTAGCATTAGAGTCGATCTTAGGCCTATATAAGTCTAGTCCAAGTCAAAGCTAGGCCCATTTGCATCTCTATGTGAACCCTACTCTATATCAAGCCCAGTCTAAGTCTAATCCCAATCTATTCCATTCTAAGTCCAATCCTAGTCCATCTCCGATATCAAGCCTATGTGCATCTCTCAGTCCAAGTCAAACCTATATGTTAATTCATATCCTAGGTCTAGTTTGCATCTCCATGTAGGCCCTAGTCAGTCTTCGGACTATAAAAAATCCAATCTTAGGACTATAAAAGTTCATCCCTTAAAACCTAGCCTCGCTTGCTCACCCGTAAGTTCAAGGTCTAGCATTCCTTAAGTCTATAGGCAATTGTTGTGTCTAGTATGCTTGCTCACCCGTAAGTTCAAGGTCTAGCATTCCTTAAGCCCATACGCAATTTCTGAGTCTAGCCTGCTTAGTTTAATGTAAGTTCTCAAGTCTAGTTGTCTAGCTTGCTTGCTCACTGTAAGTTCAAAGTCTAGTTGCCTAGCCTTGCTTGCCTTAAGTTAAGAGTTTGGCCTTCCTAGTTGTCTAGCTTGCTTGCTCACCCATAAGTTCAAAGTCTAGCATCCCATAAATCCATAGGCAATTTTTGAGTCTAGCCCGCTTAGCCTAATGTAGGTTCTGAAGTCTAGTTGTCTAGCCTACTTGCTCACCCGTAAGTTCAAAGTCTAGGTGCCTAGCTTCTTGCCTTAAGTTAAGAGTCTAGTCTCCCTTATTGTCAAACCTTCCATAAAGTCTAGCCTGCTTGCTCACCCGTAAGTTCAAAGTCTAGTCTTTCCTAAACCCAATCGTAGAGTCCAGTCTGCTTGCAGAGTCCAGTCCAGTCCATGTCTTCATTTGCATATATAATTAGGCCCATGTCTCCATCATGGTTAAGTCTATAGTAGTCCAAAACCCATAACCATTTCCATTTCCATTTCAAAATCACTTTCCATTTTCATTTCCCATTTTCGTTTCCACTTCCATTTCCCATTTCTCATTTCGAAAGCGTCATTTCTAAAAATTCACGAGGTCCATTTTATTTCTGTTCAGGACGGATCGTGAGATTATAACTTGGGAACGTCCAACAGCCAGGCAACAAGGTCTACATACTTCCAGAATCGTCAAGCGCATCCTCACTTTTTCAGACGAATCATCTGACTCTTCTGAATCATCATCCGAAATGGGGGTTACTAATGAACAGCTTAGTTCCATTATTATGGCTCAAATCACACTGATGAACTCTCGTCTTGAGGAACAAGACAAAGAGATCAAGGCACTAAGGGAGAAGCTCACTAAGGAAGACAAGCAAGGCGACACTCCACCACCAATCAAAACCAACACAGAACTGAGGTTTGAAAAACTCGAGCAATTGATCCAGTCAATTCCTGCACTCGAGAGTCAGGCTCATGACCATGACATCATTGATCCTAAACTAAGGGAAAAACTCCCTAAAAAGGTAACATTGGGTGACCTCTCAAAATTCAAGGGGGTGGGGGTCGAAGACCTGGATGACCACTTGAGAGCGTTTTCCATCTCCATGGCTCTCAAGGGCATGAGCAAGGACCTGTTTGCTTATGTCTTTCCTTTAACCTTGGATGCATATCCATCCAAGTGGTTCATATCACTGAATAAGGCCAAGCTGAATGACTGAGACTACATCAGAGAAGAGTTCCATAAACAATACATCTACAATACTCAGCTTCCCATTGGCCTTCGTGAGCTGGAGTTAACTAAATAAAACTCTAACGAAGACTTTGTCACCTTCCTTAACAGATGGAGGGATAAAGTTGCACAAATGATTAGCAGGCCATCTCAGGAGGATCAAGTCCGACTGGTGATCTGTAACCTGCAGCCGAAGTATGGGGATCATATCAAGTTCCAACCTATAGAGTTTTTCGCGAAGCTCTATAAGGTAGGCCTGCTGATTGAAGAAGAGGTACAAGCCAACAAGAATAAGGGTTCTAGCAACAACAACAACTCTTTCAAGAAGAGTAATAATGACCCTTCTAGCTCCAAAAGCAATGAGGTCAATGCCAATGCTGCTGAAAAAAGAGGCTATCAAAAGCCTCAAAGAACATTCGCACCTTTAGGTTTGTCCTTAGAAGAAGCCTTCACTAGACTTCATGCAAAAGGAGCACTTCAGCATATTGGCCCTACTCCAGATCCTGCTCCCGAGAATAGATCCAAGAGGTGGGATCCAAATGCCTACTGCAAGTACCACCAAGGGAATGGACACCCAACATTTGTGTGCTGGACCTTAAAGAATCACCTGCAGGATATGGTTGAAGACGGTAGATTGCGAATTCCACCTGCAGCAAAAGTCAGCAATAGCAGCAACCCCTTGGGCAGCACCTGAATAACGTCGGGCTTAGTCATTTAACGCTAGTTTTCTAGGTTCAGTCGGAGAGTCCCTCCACTAGCTCCTTCATTTCCCTTCTTGTCAAGTTTATGTTATTTAGGTTTTTATTTCCAATAAGCCTTGTTCTATTTATTTATGATTAATAAAATAATTGCATTTTCATTTTCATTTTCATTTTCATTGGCCTCCCATCATTTTATTTATGCTTCTAATTCAATGATGAAACTCTAATCACCTAATGAACTTGACTAATAATAACAAAAAAATATCTAAAAAAAAAAGAGAAGAATAAAAGAGAGGACATACATTGGATTAGGAGCTATTTCCCTCTCCCTTCCAGTACCTTTCATAAGCCATCCTCATACAACCAAGAAAAACAAAAATTATTAAACCATCATCTCCCTGATACTTAGCCAAATAATCCCTTCAACATCAAAGCTCCATAAATAGCCTTCAAGCCTTCCAATACCCTAAACCAATAACTTGTGCGCAAGTCTTACTACACAAAAAAATATCAATGCCAGGTAAATAAAAAACAAAAAAAATGTGAAAACATTCAAAGTGCGAAAAAAAAGCAAAAGCAAAAGAAATGCACACGACAAAAGAAAAAAAATGCAAAAAAAGAAAGAGCCAAAGGCAAAGAAATAAAAGTCAAGCTAGGGGGCTTGCACACAAGTTCTACTCCTCATTCAAATCCTTCAATCCATCAAAACCCTCAACCTTTAATCCAAATCCATAACCCTTCATTTCCCAAACCAATTCAACCTTCATCAAAATCTCAAGCCTTAAACCATTCAATCTTTCATAAACCTTAACTCCTTCTTCAAGGTATGTCGAAGCTCGCAAGGCTGAAAACCCGAAAGGGCGGCTTAGGCAAAAGTTAGGGCACAAAAAAATAATCAATAAAAAAAAAAAGAAATCAGATCCAAAACTACGAATGGTCTGACTCCGCAAGGATACGTAGGAATCCTCATCTCGACGTCCGACCGCTTCAATAAAATAAAATTATTCATAGTCTGATGACTTGACTTTCTAGAATTTAGGAGCATACTCTTTTTAGATCCTGACATAGACTCGAGTCTGAACCTAGCCTCGTTAAAGCCTTTTCCCACCTATATTTATAAGAGTCACAAATGTAAACCTTTTATTTTTCAATCCAAGCTCTCCTTGTCCCTGAAGGACTCTCCGACAATTCCATGAATTTCGGCGATACTTGACTTTGCCTATATCAACTTCCCAAAGAAGAATCCCCAGTACAAGCCCCAGTGACAACTTTAAACGTTCAAGGCAGATCAACTACGTTTCAATATTAGATCAAGTACATTTCAATTAAGGCTCAAGCCTAATTCAAGGTAGGCACACCCAAAATGGGGGCTTCCTACTTGTGGTGGTTCCTCTAATTCAAATCAAACTCCCAAAGAGTTGTAATTCGCGGACCTTGTTTGCGGACCCCAATCATTTACTAAAAACGATTTTTGAAAATCATTATATGCATTTCTAATCAGTCTATCATTCTATTTCTACACATCTTCTAGCCTTGTAAAATCCTGACCTTGCATTGCAGCTTTGCAAATCCCTGACCTTGCATTGCATTTCATACATTCTAGTCCTGTAAAATCCTGACCTTGCATTGCACTTCATACATCCTAGTCCTGCATAACCTTGACCTTGCATGACGTGTCACCCTTTAGCTTTGCATAACCTTAATTTCTTGCATTGCATCTCATGCATCCTTAGAGAGTCTAAGTTTGCATTATTGCATCACTATGTTCTTATGTGAGTTGTTTGCACCTATCTGCTAACATCTTTCCCTGGAAGTAATAAGATTTCTTGTAGTTATTGTCCTGCATACTAACTTTGTTTTGCAGAGACCGGCGGTTATAGATCAGTTCTAAACTGCAGAGCATTTAGAATCGTTCTCCGTTCCGACACCGTATACTTTGACTATCAGTTTCCTGAACCTTAGTCAAAGTAAGGGCTTCTGTAGACACATAATCGTGTCTCCCCATTTAAGGATCCAATGATGAAACATACCGCGACATTAGTTGGCGCGACCCAATGGAAGAGCAATCTAAAGAACCAATCCAAAATGTGTTTTGAAATGATATTCTAAAGCCCAATTAATTGTTCATGATGATTAATAGTATTTTAAAGCCCATAAAATATTTTAAGTCCATTTTAAAAGCCCAATCAAATATTTATTATTTTAATAGATATTTTTCATAATCATTTTTATTATCTTTGATAAACAAATCAGATTTTTAATCCGTAAAATTCAATCTCAGGAATTTTAAGGATAGAAAAGGTATCTTCGAAAGACGCGCAAAGAGCGCAACCCCCGCGTCCGGCGCATAGGTCAGAACACGTCAGGCGAGCCAATGAGTGCCTGACACGTAGATTTCGTGACTCACACAGAGTCCTGCGTCTGACGCAAACGCAACTTTCTTTTTTATCTTTTCAAAAATGCGTTTACACGTGCCTAAACATAATTAGCTGGCTGTGTCAGGCACACCAATGTGCGCCTGCCACGTAGGACTGCGCCTGGCGCAGGGGCTTGCGTGTGGCGCAAATTTTCTTTTCTCCATAAAAACCCGTCATTTCCCGAATTACGGACCGCTTTTCATATTATTATTTCACGTACACAAATTCTCTCGAATACTCCGAAACATACTTCGAATACTCAAATACTTTCAATCAATTCTTCATCACTACGTTCTTGGTTCCACGATAGCTCCGCCTAAAGATCGTTGCGCTCCTCAATCTAAGCCGCATAGGTATAATCCTGAGGATCCTTGAAGTTACTAACTATTTATTTCATGATGTAGATCTTTAAGTAATAATCGCTCTACTGTACATTCTAATCTCTTTTCTTTTTTTCATTACTATTATACTTGCCTGATCATTATATGATTATCATACTTTCATGCTTTTATCACCCACATGTTATTTTTGCTAATCAAAAACCTAAATAAATGTTATAACATTAATCAGATTAATTTGGACAACCTGTTAGGTTCCCTGTAATATTGATTGCCTAATAACGTATCACTAAAAATTAGTCTTTTATGTGTTTCCTGAACCTACTTAGACTAATAGGGTGTTTAAAACATTATTTGATTATTCTTTGGTATAAAATCTGTAATGAATCGATATTTAGTAGAGGCCAACAATGGGCAATATGGTTCCCGATCGTATTGTACCCTCACCCCCGAACTCATCCTCTGGTTCATTTTGACCATATATGGAGTCATGACGAGGAAATCTACATTGGATAATTTGTCCCTATGATTTTCCTATATCCAATTAGGTTTATGATTCTTCCTAAAAAGAATTGTTGGCGACTTCTTTCAATACAATTTTCAATAAAATCTTAATAGTGGGGTAGTCAAATATAATACGCGCTCACACAGCGTAGGCGAAATAAAAACACTCCTACAATAATTATCCCATCCAGGATACAATGTAGGCAACGGAGCACGATCATGCATAAGGAGGACTATAAAGTAACGACCAATAAGTCCCAGGTTGATGTGCAACATTGGAGGTTGACTCCCGTGAGGATATTCTAAAGGCAAGAATGTAAGATTGGGGATGAATCATATTATGGATGCTTTCTGCATAATACATTTGTTGCCTATCTGATTCTTTGCACAGTTCATCCATCATTTCACTCAATAACTGTGATCCAGTTTCTTTCTCTTGTGAAATCTAATTGCATGTGGCACCTTCCATATGAAGAGTTCTCCAAAAAACATGAACATCAAGAGGATCAATGGGTCTATGTTCAGTCACCATTATACCCATCTCATGAGCACATGGCAAACTAAAGCTAGATCTCAATACACATCTACATTTCACAGCATCCACGCCTATAGTAGACCCTCGAGTCTTAAATTCTTCATCCAACTATTGAATGGCTGTGTGGGAAACACGACCAGCTAATCGACGGAACAATGAAAATGATGTATTGTGAAGGTGAACCGTTCGGGACCTCTCAAACTCTCGTTGAATCTGATTGAATTGTAGTTCTACAAGATCATGATTTTGAGGTAACAACAAATAAAAACTCCCTGTTGCTGTGCCTTGCCAACGCTTCAATTAAGAATGTGCACCCCCAACGCTGTTATGAAACATGCAAATAAGTAAATTATATTGTATAAAATCAAATAACCTTTTCGTAAGTGCAAAAAATATCAAGTTCAAATATTGAAGGGCAAATTTTTTTTTTTTAAATACTTATACATACCTATTTGTTATCTCTGCACCAAAGTGTAAAGCATGTTTTTTCCATCGGGTGACAAATTTTTTTCGGTGTGGCTCTAACCATGTCATATTGACATAAGATAACATTGCAGGTAAACGATACCACTTCTTGTATAATTGCTCCAATCTAAAATAATATCATCTCGTGTCCTTGCTCGAACTATTCTGTGCCACCTTGCACTGAAAGATGAACAATATGTTTTACATTTCTGCAAATTCGTAAGGTATCGTTCAACATCCATTGCAATATGTCCTCTACATAAAAGGCGTCTAGAATGCGGAAATACGATCTTAATAGCTTTCATGAGTGCCAACTCCCTATCCGTAACAATTACTCCTGGCTCTTGGCATCGGCCAAATAACATCTTTAAATGTTGTACCACCCACAAGAAACTCCATGTTGTCTCATCCTTAATGAAAGCCAAACCGACATGGAAATTCTAGCCAGTTGGTGATACATCTATCACTTCAAAAAGCGGCATCTCAAACCGATTTGTCTTGTAGGTTGCATCTAATAAGAAAATAAACGCAGTAGATCGGTAGTTTTTGGGTGTGCGAAAAGTACATCACTTAACACATTGGTGCCTTCCTCCCTCCTGTGCCACTGAAAATAATTATAATCTTTTAGCATCTTGAAAAAGAATTGCATCGAAAAAGAACCCATCATATTCCTCTTCAACTTCTGCAAAGCATTGTTAATGTGTTTGATTGAGCTGTTATTTTGCTGGTTCTCTTTCTTCAACATATTGAGTATTTGCTTGGTTTTCATATTAGATTGACGATGCGTGCCAATTTTTGCAACTTCCTCTTTAGTTAATTTTGCAACTGAAGTATGCCATTTATTATACTTACCTACTTTGTGGTTGTGTTTGCTCCTCCATTCATTCACAAAAACCTTCCAAAAACCTTCCAAACACCTTCCTCTACTTCAGCTCCCACAACTTGAAAAGGACAATGCTTTATTTTTTTGTTCTCGTTCCTTTCCTCTTATTATGATTCTCTTTCAAATAAATGAATTTTCTATAAGGACCGCCCCTTTCACATCTCAAATACACACGGTTACGAAAAGAATTCTGCACATAAAACCAAATCTTACACTGTTTGCCGATTTCTCTTACCCATTACTCCAACTCTTGGCGATTCTTAAAACTATGATCGGTTTCAAAATAATGACTAGTGTCTGGACTCTCATCTCCGCTGCTATCCTGATTGAACATGTAAAAAACTTGATCAATATCAAATATGCAACATGATCATACTAAACCTTTAGGGGTCTTCTATGACAAATGTGTTGTATAATCGTTGATACAAGAAGGATTACACAAGTTAAAGATAGAACAAGCTAGGGAAGAACCGATTGGTTTTCCCAACTTGGGCGATTAATCTAGCTACTTAGAGATACAGCTGCACCACTCTAAATAATTAGACCTTCCTAAGATCACAATTTAACTTAGTCAAAGTTAAACAAGCAAAGGACAAGCTCACTTAATTCCAATCCAAGAATTAAAGCTAACTCACAATTTCACACACTTTGTGTTGGACAAAATTCACTACTTGCTGCACATTCTCCTTGATTATAGGCATGTCTAAGCATCATTCAAATTGCTTCCAACAACCAGCTACACACGTCCAAGTAAAGGGGAAAGTGGGGAAATGAAGTGCCACAAAAATAGGAACAAACTCTCAAAGAGTTGTGCTGAAATCAGGCGCCACTTTTGTAGGAACAACCTTCCTCTTCTCTTGTGCTTTCTTGCTGCTTGTTGGACGTGTCTTCATCTCTTCTTATCACACATTCTTTGTCCATTACATGACTCAATAACTAACCAAGTGATTAAACTATAACAAAGAACAAATAATCGAAAATAATAACAAAGCTAAAATAACTCCTAAGCACACTAGGACTCTTATACTTACTTAGAATCAATGGCTCTTAGTAGTACAACTTTAGGGAATGGAAAATACAACTCAAACAACTAAGGACAAAATTCAAACACATGAATTAAAAGACTCCTACTTAACAAGGACTCTAATGACTCGACATTAAGGGATTAAAAACAAAGCTTACATAACCATAGTAACCATGGAATCTTTAATACTCCACATATTGCAATGAAAACCTTGTGATTAAGCTTCGAACCATATGCTGCCATGAACGTACCTACATCATCCTCCCCTTCTTTAAAGAAGTTTGACCTCAAACTTAAGGATTCACCATTGTCAGCACTAAAGGAATGAAGATCAACAACATGTGCATCCTTGATTAGAGTTGGCGTTGGGACATTAAAATCAGTTTCATGATCAGCTTGGAGTAAGGTAATCAAGGTTGGACGTTTGGTTTTTGTAGGAGGATGCTTGTGATCTTGCAAGGTAATGAGAGGTGTTAAAATAATGTGCTGATTTTTGTGGTGGAATGAATAGGTGTTCTTGTATCCATCATGGATCACACGCCTATCAAACAACCAAGGCCTCCCTAACAAGACATGACAAGCACTCATGGGGATCACATCACACCATAGTTCTTCATTGTAGACTTTTCCAATGCTAAAAGATAGTAGTACTCGAGAATTAACTTGGATACCTTTGCCTAAATTGAGCCATTGGATCACATATGGCTTAGGATGTGGTGTAGTTGGAAGTTTGAGTTTTTCCACCATGGCTTGAGAAGCAACATTGGTGCAGCTTCCTCCATCAATAATCAAGGTGCAAACCTTACCTTTCACGGTGCATTTTGAGTGGAAAATTGACTCCCTTTGTTGCATACCCTCATGGCTTGCAACGCCACTTAAAGCCCTCCTCACAACGAGGCATTCTCCTTCATCAGGGCCAAGCTCTTCTACATCCTTCTCCTCCTCAATGAAGGCTCCTTCATACTCCATGTCTACTGCCTTCTTTCCTTCATCCTCCTCTTGACAATCTTCAACCTCCATCAAACTCACAACTCGTTGGTTTGGACAATCCGAGGCAATGTGGCCTAAGCCTTGACATCTAAAGCATCTCCTAGGGGCTTTGTTTAGGCTAGAGGTAGTGTTTTGAAGTGGTGGAAAAATCTTATCATTTTTGGCAAAGACACGTGAGGTAGTCTTGCCTTTGGCCTTTTGTTGGCATTCAACCTTGTGAGCTAACAGAACTAGCTCTTCTAAAGTCGAATAAGCATGAAGCTCAACAACATTAGCAATGTGTGGGTCTAAACCTCCAAGAAAACGAACCAAGGTTTGTGGTTCATCTTCCAAAATGCCACATTTCATCAAGTACGCCTCAAAATCTCGTGCATACTCCTCCACACTATTACCTCCTTGCTGCAAATGATGAAGTTTTGCAAAGTTTTCTTGTACGTAGTATGTTGACAAGAACTTCTTCTTCAAGAGTTTCTTCATCTTTGGCCAAGCACGGATTTTATCCTTGCCTTCTCGTTCTCTCTTAGAGCATACACTTGCCCACCATGTGGATGCATACTTCCTTAGTTTAAGAGCAACAAGTTTTACTCTTTTCTCCTCCGGGATTTGTTTGTAGTCAAAGACTCTCTCAACAGTTCTCATCCATTCAACAAACTCATCCGCATCAAGTCTTCCATCATAATCAGGAATGTCGACTTTGATGTCATTAGAAGGACGAGAATTATTCCTCCTATGAAGCAAAGTAACATTACTTGCTTCACCATCCGAATCATCACCTCTTTGTCGGGTGAGTCTAAGTGAGAGTTGTCTCACTTGGTCTTGGAGCAATGCCATTCTAGCATCATTCTCTCTTCTTTCTTCTTCCAAGATCCTCAAAGTTTCACGCCAATTTGGTGGTGGGTTTGTTTCATCTCCCATGCTCAAAACAGTTTCGATTTTTGGTGATTTTGGGCAGTTTTTGTTTTCGGTTTTTGGGGCTGTTTTGGGGATGTGTTTGGGACGTGTTTAAGGGTGGTCTAGGGTGGTTAAAGATGGTTTTCTTCAACCTCCAGCTCTGATACCAAATGTTGTATAATCGTTCATACAAGAAGGATTACACAAGTTAAAGATAGAACAAGCTAGGGAAGAACCGATTGGTTTTCCCAACTTGGGCGATTAATCTAGCTACTTAGAGATACAGCTGCACCACTCTAAATAATTAGACCTTCCTAAGATTAACTTAGCCAAAGTTAAACAAGCAAAGGACAAGCTCACTTAATTCCAATCCAAGAATTAAAGCTAACTCACAATTTCACACACTTTGTGTTGGACAAAATTCACTACTTGCTGCACATTCTCCTTGATTATAGGCATGTCTAAGCATCATTCAAATTGCTTCCAACAACCAGCTACGCACGTCCAAGTAAAGGGGAAAGTGGGGAAATGAAGTGCCACAAAAATAGGAACAAACTCTCAAAGAGTTGTGCTGAAATCAGGCGCCACTTTTGTAGGAACAACCTTCCTCTTCTCTTGTGCTTTCTTGCTGCTTGTTGGACGTGTCTTCATCTCTTCTTATCACACATTCTTTGTCCATTACATGACTCAATAACTAACCAAGTGATTAAACTATAACAACAACAAATAACCGAAAATAATAACAAAGCTAAAATAACTCCTAAGCACACTAGGACTCTTATACTTACTTAGAATCAATGGCTCTTAGTAGTACAACTTTAGGGAATGGAAAATACAACTCAAACAACTAAGGACATAATTCAAACACATGAATTAAAAGACTCCTACTTAACAAGGACTCTAATGACTCGACATTAAGGGATTAAAAACAAAGCTTACATAACCATAGTAACCATGGAATCTTTAATACTCCACATATTGCAATGAAAACCTTGTGATTAAGCTTCGAACCATATGCTGCCATGAACGTAGCTACATCAAAATGACCCCCTCGTAGGAAGATCATCTATGATAAATGACTCCATTCCCCATTGTAGTACGGATCGCAACCCGAAAAAGAAAAAAATATGACCTACTAATATACTTTGAATAATATGACAATAAATTTAGAATTAAACAATTGAGTACTCACCGAGCCGTCTGTTATTATTGTTTATTAACGCGACCTCCATAGTTGAAGCTTGTAGCGACTAGAGAGTACTAGGTGGTAAAGGGAAAAGTGACTGTGGTGAGTGAAATTATATTCTCAAATTATCTTTGGGGTGAGTAATAATTGTGGAATTATATTATGAAATTTAACATATAGTAACCAATATAAAGGATAATTTTTCTTACAAATCTTATTGTGCAACTTACAATCTAAACTGATAATTTAGTGTTTGTTAACCAATTGAATGTATCTTGATCTCAAGTAGAAAGATAAGAATGAAAAAAAAAAAAGATAAATCAATAATTTTTTTATCTTTTTTTTTTAAACCAACCCCATCTCATTTGGACGCACAAAATCAACCACTTAGATTCAGCAAGTCTGCTTCAACTTTGCCCCTGCACAGCTGCTATTCGATCATTATTTCAAAGGGTAGTCAGGGAGTGGATTATAATATCACTCTCCTATGCTCCGTGTACTGCTCAGGGTCTTCTTCAGGAAAAGCTATGCAAACCAAACTCGATAGAGAAAGCACACCTACTACACATGTGGTATCCTTGTTAAGTGAGATACACTTAGGCACTGGTAACAACAATTGTTGACGGAAGCAAGAACTGCAAATATTCCAGTCATGGCTGTCAAAAAGTAATACGCATAATGGAAGTAGCGATGTGTTGCTACGTTGCTTTTTTAAAATTTTTATTAATTATAAAAAAGTAAAATTAATCATGGTTAAGTTAGACATAATTTTAGATGTTGTATTTAGCCTTTTTTTTTTTGCTGTATATAGCACTTATGAAAAAAATAAGAAGAAAATATTGCAGGGAGTTAGTTCTAATACATAACCATATACAATCATGAGGAATACGTTAACAATTAAATAAAAAAGGAATAAAGATTGTTAATTTGATTGACCCTTAGAAATTATACCTCTGTATGGGTCATTAATCTGCACAGATCTTGGAAAAAAATATTGAACAAGCGTTGAAAATTGGTTGTTGTTTTGATATATATTTGATGTTGTCGAACTAAATAAATTAGAAATTATAGGCGAGCTGGTGGTTTGATGATGAGGTGGTTAAAGAAAATCAAGTGGATATGTTTCGCTTAAGGGCCTTATATATGTTGTTGGCTTTGTGTATGAAGTGCAGTATGAGTATATAGTATGTAGGTTATTTTTGGCTTTTGTAAAGAGATTTAGTAAAAAGTGATGATGGTGATTTGTTGTGGATGAAGTGGCGTGGTGATGATGAATAATGTTGTGCTATGGAGTTAGAGAGGTGAGATTTGAGAAAGTTATAGGGTGCCGAGAGATTAGTGTAGAAGTAGGTTAGGGATTAATGTTAGGCAAATGAATTAGTTGTATCTGGGGGAGTTAGAAGGATGGCGTGGCAGTCGGTTCCCGGGGAGATTCGGGGTGGAGGTATTATATAGGTTTAGGTTTTAGGAAAGTAATAGGAAACTAAAAACAACTAGGTTTTTTTTATTAAAAAGATTTTAGAAAAAGATAGATATTTTGAAAATACTTTTGATAAAGCTGAATTTAAATAAAAGATTGTTTTGAAAATATTTTAGATAAGTAATAAAACTAATTAAAATAGTTAATTAGCTATCTTAATTAAGTTGGGCTAGAAAATGAGTTTTAGAAATTGGACTTTAATAAAACTATTTTTAAAAGGTTTTCGAATATGGGATTTTATAAAGCTATTTTTAAAACGTTTTAGAAAGTGGTTGATCTAGAACACCAAAGACGCCTAAGAATGAGAATAATTCAACTAAAAGGGGAATAGTGTTACCCGGTGTAGGCGTGCTTTTATTTCGCCTACGTGGTGTGAGCGCGTATTAGATTTGACTACCCCATTGTTAAGGTTTTATTGAAAATTGTTTTATATTGAAAGAAGTCGCCAACAATTCTTTTTAGGAAGAATCATAAACCTAATTGGACATGGGAAAATCATAGGGACAAATTATCCAATATAGATTTCCCCGTCCTGACTCCATAGATGGTCATAATAAACCAAAGATTGAGTTCGGGGATGAGGGTACAAATATAGTCATAATAAACCACATTCGCCCAAAGTTGGCCTCTACTGAATATCGATTCATTACAGAATTTATGCCAAAGAATAATCAAATAATGTTTTATACACCCTAAAAATATTTAGTCTAAGTAGGTTCAGGAAACACATAAAAGACTAATTTTTAGTGACAAGTTATTATGCATTCAATATTACAGGGAACCTAGCAGGTTGTTCAAATTAATCTGATTAATGTTAGAACAGTTCTTTAGGTCTTTGATTAGCTAAAATAATATGTGGGGTGATAAAAGCATTAAAGCAGGACAATCATAATAGCATGCATATAATGATCAGACAAGTATAATAATAATGAAAAATAAATAAAAAAGAAATAAGATAAGAGGTTAGAATATACAGTAGAGCGATTTTATATTCAAGATCTACATCATGAAAGAAATAGTTAGTAACTTCAAAGCAATAAAAATAAGGAAAAATTGTTTTAAATAACTTAACCTTTGCGCGGTCTTCCCATTTTAAGTCTACCTTTTGATTATCCCTGATTGAGTTAGGCTTGTATATCTATTTTCTTCTATTGAGTTTTAACATGTTTGTGACTTGTTTAGTAGGTTACTTATGATACGTGTTACAATGTCACAATCCCACCCTCGCCTCCCTCGCCTTGTTTTAGAAGAAGGGACATTGTAACACGTATCATAAGTAACCTACTAAACAAGTTACAAACAAGGTTAAAACTCAATAGAAGAAAACAGACATACAAGCCTAACTCAATCAGGGATAATCAAAAGGTAGACTTAAAACGGGAAGACCGCGCAAAGGTTTACTTATTTAAAACAATTTTTCCTAAAAAAAATGGATTCAAGGATCCTCAGGTATTATGCCTCTGCGGCTTAGATTGAGGAGCGCAATGATCTTTTGGCGGAGCAATCGTGAAACCAAGAACGCAAAGATGAAGAATTGATTGAAAGTATTGAAGAGTATTGACAAGTATTTGAGTGTTTGAAGTATTCGAAGAGTATTTTTGGAGTATTCGGAAGTTTTTGTGTGCGTAAATAATAATCTGATAAGCCGTCCGTAATTCGGGGAAATCACAGAGTATTTATAGGAAAAAGAAGACTTGCACTCCACGCAAGCCTTGCGCCAGGCGCAAGCCTACGTGGCAAGCGCGATCCACGCGTCGAGCACATTGGTGTGCCCGACGCAGCCCGGCCTAATCGAGGTTTAGGCACGTGTAAACGTGTTTTGAAAAGATAAAAAGAAAGTTGCACAGGACTTGCATCCGACGCAGGACTCGTGTGAGTCACAAAATCTACGTGTCGGCGCCCATTGGCACGCCCGACGCAATATGGCCAATGTGCTGGACGCACGTGGCCCGCCGAGCGCAGCCCCGCGTCCCGGCGCATATTCGAGAACATTCGAGCATATTCCTTTGCTCGTCTTTCAAAGATACTTTTCTATCCCTAAAATTCCGGAGATGGAATTTTACGGGTTAAAAATCTGATTTTTGATTGAAGATAATGAAAATGATTATGAAAAATATTTATCAAAATAATAAATATTTGATTGGGCTTTTAAAAAATAGATTTAAAACATTTTATGGGCTTAAAATACAATTAATCATCATGAACAATTAATTGGGCTTTAGAATATAATTTCAAAACACAATTTGGATTGGTTCTTTAAATGGGCTTTAAATGGGGAGACATTTTATGTTTCATCATTGGATTATTAAATGGGGAGACATGATTATGTGTCTACAGAAGCCCCCACTTTGACCGAGGTTCAGGAAACCGATAGTCAAAGTATACAGTGTCGGGACGGAGAACGATTCTAAACGCTCTGCAGTTTAGAACTGATCTATAACCGCCGGTCTCTGCAAAACAAAGTTAGTATGCAGGACAATAACTACAAGTAATCTGATTACCTACAGAAGAAGATCTTAGCAGATAAGTGCAAACAACTCACATGAAGCACATAGTGATGCAATAGTGATGCAAACTTAGACTCTCTAGGGATGCACAAGACGCAATGCAAGGATTAAGGTTATGCAAAGCTAAGGGATGACATGTCATGCAAAGTCAGGGTTATGCAGGACTAGAATGAAATGCAATGCAAGGTTAGGGTTTTGCAAGGCTGCAATGCAAGGTCAGGATTTTGCAAGGCTAAAAGATGGATAACATGATAGAATGATAGACTGATTAGAAATAAATAGAATGATCTTTGAAAATCATTTTTAGTAAATGATCGGGGTTCGTAAATGAGGTCCGCGGATTACAACTTTTCGGGAGTTTGATTTGAATTGGAGGAACCACCACACATAGGAAGCCCCCACTTTGGGTGAGCTTGCCTTGAATTAGGGATGAGCCTTAATCGAAATGTACTTTATCTGATATTGAAACGTAGTTGATCTGCCTTGAACGTTGAAAGTTGTCGCTGGGGATTGTACTGGGGATTCTTCTTTGGGAAGTTGATATAGGCAAAGTCAAATATCGTCGGAAATCATGGAATTATCGGAGAGTCCTTCAGGGACATGGAGAGCTTGGATTGAAAAATAAAAAGGTTGAAATTTGTGACTTAAATGAATGTAGGTGGGAAAAGGCTTTAACGAGGCTAGGTGCAGACTCGAGTCTATGTCGGGATCTAGAAAGAGTATGCTCCTAAATTCTAGAAAGTCAAATCATTAGACCATGACTAATTTTTATTCTATTGAAGCGGTCGGACCTCGAGATGAGGATTCCTACGTATCCTTGCGGAATCAGACCATTCGTAGTTCTCGATCTGATTTCTTCTTTTTTTTTGTGTTCTTTTTTTATGCCCTAACATTTGCCTAGGCCGCCCTTTCGAGTTTTCAACATAGCGGGCTTGGACATGCTTCGAAAAAGGAGTTACGGTTGATGAAAGATTGAAAGGTTTAAAGCTTGAAGTTTTGATGAAGGTTTAATTGGTTTGAGGAATGAAGAGTCATGGATTTGGATTAAAGGTTAAGGGTTTTGATGGATTGAAGGATTTGAATGAGGGGTAGAACTTGTGTGCAAGCCCCGTAGCTTAATCTTTTATTTTGCCTTTGGCTCTTTCTTTTTGCATTTTTTTTTTTTTTTGTCATGTGCGTTTCCTCTTGCTTTTGTTTTTTTTTTCGCACTTTGAATTTTTTATTTTGCCTGGCATTATTATTTTTTTAATGTAGTGAGGCTTGCACACATGTTTGGTTTAGGGTATTGAAAGGTTTGAAGGTTATTTATGGAGTTTTGATGTTGAAGGGATTGTTTGGTTTATTGATATGATGGTTTAAGAATGATGGCTTATGAAAGGTAATGGAAGGGAAAGGGGGATAACTCCTGATCCAAAGTATGTCCTCTTTTTTATTTTTCTCTTTCATTTTTTTTCAGATTTTCTTTTTTTATGAGTCAAGTTCATTAGGTGATTTAAGTTTCATCATTGAATTAGAAGCATAAATAAAATGATGGAAGGCCAATAAAACGAAAATAAAAATGCAATTATTATATTAATTGAAAATGAATGAAACAAGGCTTATTAGAAGAAAACTAAATGACATAGACTCGACGGGAAAGGAAATGAAGGAGCTAGGGGATGGACTCTCCAACTCAACCTAGAAAACTAGCGTTAAATGACTAAGCCCCGGCGTTGTCTAGGTGTTGCCTAAGGGTTTCTGCTATTGCTGACTTTTGCTGCATGTGAAATTGGCAAACTACCGTCTTCAACCATATCCTGCAGGTGATTCTTTCAGGTCCAGCACGCAGTTGTTGGGTGTCCATTCCCCTGGTGGTACTTGTAGTAGGCATTTGGATCCCACCTCTTGGATCCATTCTCAGGAGCAGGATCTGGAGTAGGGCCAAAGACTGAAGTACCCCCCTTGCATGAAGTCTAGTGAAGGCTTCTTCTAAGGACATGCCTAAAGGTGCGAATGTTCTTTGAGGCTTTTGATAGCCTCTCTTTTCAGCAGCTATGGCATTGACCTCATTGCTTTTGGAGCTTGAAGGGCCATTGTTACTGTTCTTGAAAGAGTTGTTGTTGTTGTTGGAAGCCTTATTCTTGTTGGCTTATATCTCCTCCTCAATCAGCTGACCTACTTTATAGAGCTTCGTGAAAGACTCTATAGGTTGGAACTTGATATGATCCCCATACTTCGACTGCAGATTACGGATCACTAGTCGGACTTGATCCTCCTAAGATGGTCTATTAATCATTTGTGCAGCTTTATCCCTCCATCTGTTAAGGAAGGTGACGAAGTCTTCGTTGGAGTTTTGTTTAGTTAATTCCAACTCGGGAAGCTAAGTATTGTAGATGTATTGCTTATGGAACTCCTCTCTGATGTAATCCCAGTCATTCGGCTTGGCCTTGTTCGAAGGACCCGAACCACTTGGATGGATGTGCATCCAAGGTTAAAGGAAAGACATAAGCAAACAGGTCCTTGCTCATGCCTTTGAGAGCCATAGAGATGGAAAACGCTCTCAAGTGGTCATCTGGGTCTTCGACCCCCTTGAATTTTGGGGGGTCACCCAATGTTACCTTTTTAGGGAGTTTTTCCCTTAGTTCAGGATCAATGATGTCATGGCCATGAGCCTGA
Organism: Beta lomatogona; assembly: GCA_947646795.1. Lineage (NCBI taxonomy): Eukaryota > Viridiplantae > Streptophyta > Magnoliopsida > Caryophyllales > Amaranthaceae > Beta > Beta lomatogona. The sequence goes on along the minus strand of CANSNZ010000992.1, from coordinate 23,077 downwards.
CTCTCGAGTGCAGCAATTGACTGGATCAATTGCTCGAGTTTTTCAAATCTCATTTATGTGTTGGTTGGTGGAGTCTTCCTCGCAAGCTTCTCCCTCGGTGCCTTAATCTCTTTGTCTTGGTCCTCAAGACGTGAGTTCATCAGTTGAAGTTGGGCCATAAGGGCACTGAGCTGTTCATTAGTGTCCCTCATTTCGGATGATGATTCAGAAGAGTCGGAGGATTCGTCTGAAAATGTGAGGATGCGTTTGACGAGTCTAGGAGTAGGTCGACCTTGTTGCCTCTCTGTCGGACGTTCCCAAGTTATAATCTCACGACCTGTCCTGAACAGAAATTGAATGGACCTCGTAAATTTTCAGAAATGATGCTTTCGAAACGAGAAATGGAGATGAGAAATGAAGATGAGAAATGAGAAACGAAAGTGGAAATAAAAATGCGAAATGATTTTGAAATGGAAATGGAAATGGAAATGGTTATGGTTTGGACTAGTGTAGACTTGACCATGATGGAGACATGGGCCTAACTATATGCAAATGCAGACATGGACTGGACTGGACTGTGCAAGCAGACTGGGCTCTACGATTGGGTTTAGGAGAGACTAGACTTTGAACTTACGGGTGAGCAAGCAGGCTAGACTTTAGGGAACGTTTGACAATAAGGGAGACTAGACTCTTAACTTAAGGCAAGCAGGCTAGACAACTAGACTTCGGAACTTACATTAGACTAAGCGGGCTAGACTCAAAAATTGCCTATGGCTTTATGGGATGCTAGACTTTGAACTTACGGGTGAGCAAGCAAGCTAGACAACTAGGAAGGCCGAACTCTTAATTTAAGGCAAGCAGGCTAGGCAACTAGACTTTGAACTTACGGGTGAGCAAGCAAGCTAGATAGCTAGACTTCGGAACTTACATTAAACTAAGCGGGCTAGACTCAAAATTTGCCTATGGGCTTAAGGAATGCTGGACCTTGAACCTACGGGTGAGCAAGCGGGCTAGACACAACAATTGCGTATAGACTTAGACCTTGAACTTACGGGTGAGCAAGCAGGCTAGGTTTTAAGGGATGAACTTTTATTGTCCTAAGACTGGATTTTTATAGTCCGAAGACTGACTAGGGCCTACCTGGAGATGCAAACTAGACCTAGGACATGAATTGAGCCTAAATGGACCTAAGATTTGGATTGGACTAGACTTAGACTTAGATCGGGGTTCACATAGAGATGCAAATGGGCCTAGCTTTGACTTGAACTAGACTTATATGGGCCTAAGATGGATTCTAATGCATATGGGCCTGGAATGAATGCAAGATGGACTCTTAATGCATATGGGCTAATGATACGCTCAAGTTATACGGTGTTTATATTATATTTTGGGTGCTTTTTGCTAAGGGTCTTGATCATAATTGTTAACGTTTGCGTTTTATTAAGCTCTGGAAGTTCGGAATTTTGTATATTAATTATAGTTAAAGTTGTAAGTTCCGAGCTCCTAGAAGCATTAGTGTTTGGAACGACTCAACATCGTTATACTTGCCAAGCGTCGCCACATGTTCCAATCAAGCATCGCCGCAAGCCGTAGCCGAGCAGAGCACCAAGCCTACCGAGCAGCCACCATCATCGCAAGCCCAGCAAGCAAGCCTGCCCAGCTCTCGTGTGCGCTCATCGCCAAGCAGCACCTAGCCCATCACAGCCGCACCAAGCGCTCATCGCCCAGCGGCATCATCGCCCAGCTCTCGCGTGCGCGCTCGAAAAGACTCGCCCAAAGACAAAGAAGCTCGCACCTCGCGACCTGCTTGCTCGCGGCTCTTTCCATCTTTATACTTAGAAGAAAAAGTAAAAGATTGAAGAAACTCTACAACATATCTACGGTTGAGCTTTTGTTGCCCATGAATATACTTCAAAGCTTCATGATCAGAATGGAGTATGAATGGCTTAGGACGCAAATAATGAGATCAATGATCAAGAACTCGAATAATAGCATAGAATTCTCGATCATAATTACAATAGTTAAGCTCTAGACCACTCAACTTCTCACTAAAGAATCAAACTGGCCTCTTTTCTTGCAATAGAACCGCACAAATCCCCTCTCCACTAGCATCACACTCCACCTCAAACAACTTATCAAAGTTAGGCGAAGCTAGAACAGGAGCACTACATAGCAAGGACTTTACTTCGTCAAAAGCTTTTTGGGCACCTTTAGTCCATACAAAGTCTCTTTTCTTCATTAACTCAGTGATTGGTGCCATTATAAAGGAGAAATTTTGAATGAATCTCCTATAGAATGAAGCCAATCCATGAAAGCTTCAAACCTCATTAACATTCTTTGGAACCACCCAAGTAGATATACTGTAATGATATCTACTCTATCCCCATCCCCAGCAACACTGTAACCAAGAAAAGTAATGATAGGAGACATGAACGTACACTTTTCTAGTTTGCCATACAAGTTTTGGTTCCTTAAGACCTCGCTAAACTTATCAAATGCAAAAGATGCTCATCTTGACTCTTACTATAAACAAGTATATCATCAAGGTAAACAACAATAAAATTATTTAGGAAATGGTGTAATACCTTATTCATTAGGCGCAAGAATAAACTAGGAGCATTGCAAAGGCCAAAAGGCATGACCATCCACTCATAGAGACCTTGCTTGGTCTTGAAAGAAGTCTTCCATTCATCTCCTTCCTAATCCTCAAATCAATCTTGGAGAAAATCATGGCTCCGTGTGACTCATCCAACATATCTTTAAGCCTTGGCATGGGGAATCTATACTTAATAGTTATGTTGTTCACTGCCTTACTATCTATACACATCCTCCAACTTTCATCCTATTTAGGCACAAGTAAAGCAGGCACGACACATGGACTCATACTCTCCCTAACATACCCCCTCTCAATCAATTCTTCAATTTGGCATTGAAGTTCCTTTGAATCTTCAGAGTTACACCTATAGGCAGGTTTATTAGGTATCGGGGCCTCAGGAATCAAATCAATTGCATGCTCAATACCCCTCATTGAAGGCAACCTTTGGGGTAACACATCAGGAAACACGTCCTCAAATTCCTCCATAAGTTCTTGTAAAGGGTGTTGAGATCAAGGTTTGTGAATAACGAATCAATAAAGCATACCCTACTCCCTCTTCCTCAAATATCCTTTTCCATCTCCCTTGCGGTCAAGAACATACTATTTTCAGATTCCTCTTGCTTCTTAGGTGTGATTTGTGGAGGTAAAGGGTGTAACCTAATCTTCTTGCTATGGCTCGTCATAGTATAGACATTAGTATCCCCCCTCATGGCTTACCTTCCTATCCCCCCTCATGTCTTACACGCTTATAGGCACTACATCACACCACAATTCATCCACATAACTCCAAATGAAGAAGCTACAAGTGCTTGCTTCTTAACCCTAATTCTAGCACTATCATCGAGCCAATTAAGTTTATAAGGTCTAGGATAAGCTCTAGTAGGAAGTTTCGGTTTACTTACCATGTCCGAAGAGGCTACATTGGTGCTTGATCCACTATCCACAATGACATTGCACGCATGGTCTCAAATCTTGCACCTTATGTGGAATATATTCTCCCTTTATTCTGCATTAAGAGTGCTTTCAGTGTGTAGTATTCGTCTCACCACGCCAAGTGTCCTACTTTCATCCTCAGCAAAAGCATCTTCTTCCTCCTCCTCTTCATTCATCTCTTTTAGAATGAACTCATACAAAGCCTCTTTCGCCACCATCTCTTCGTACTACCTCAATGTAAGAGCCCTATTAGTATTAATTCACTCACAATATGTTCCTTACCTTGACACTTAAAGCATTTCCTTCTACTATGAAATTCTTCCTTAGGCACAAAAACCTTTTGTTTTTCACTAGTGGAAAAACATTGAATTGCGGCAGTCATTAAGTGGCCTATTGCTTGCGGGTTTTAGCCGCGCCGCAATTAAGGGCACAACAATAGGCAATTATCCATTGCTTGTGGTTTTTAAAAGCGTAAATAGAGCAACCTATTGCTTGCGGTTCCTACCCAAAACCGCAACAATAAATACCAGTAAATTTTTTTTAGTTCCTAAAGAAATTCTAGCAAGTTAATCCAACTGCACATTATAGAATCCCAATAATTAAAGAGAAACCAGATTTATAGAATATAATCATCAATGTAATACTAGTATATCCAACCAAATTAAAATCAATTATCAAATTCTTTCATCAATTAAAGAAATTTATACACATAAACGAATCATTGCCAAAAAAAATTAAAGAAAAATGAAAAACCGTCCAATATCATCGCACATTCCCATAAAATATAATTAATTGAGAAAAAAAACCCCAATACGAGATCCGAGAAAGGGGGTGACATTCACCGACATCAATGAACCATAAAAATTTAATCTTCAACGGATGATGACTCAAAGAACATCGCACAAAATCGCACAATATCACAACCACCGGAACCGGATGATGACTCAAAGAAACCTGGATGAGTGAGAGGAAATCGGGATGCAAGAGAGATCTTCGACGAAAAAACCAGGAGTAGTCACGCTTCCCCGAGATCTTTGCGTCTTTCGTCGGCCTAAAATCTTTGCGTCTTTGGCCGGCCCGAGAATTCCCGCCACCGTGTCACCACATTGTGAGAAGGCGACGTTCGTTCGTCGTCGCTGATTCAGAGGCGAGAAAAGATGCGCTGTTGAAGGTGTCCGAAACTTGAGGATAAGAGTGAGGAAGAGAGGGGAGAGCACCCGGATGTTTGTTTTTCATCAACTGTTGAGGAGAAGAGTGAGGAAGAGATAAGAAGAGTGACGAAGAGAGGAGAGGAGTGAGAAAATTGAGGAGAAGAGTGAGGAAGATGAGAGAAGAGTACGGGGATGATGAAAATAGAAGTTAAAAACGACGCCTAAGGGTGAGAGAAAGGGGGTTATAACCCTAGCAGATTTTAATACTCACCAAAGACCTATTGTTGCGGTTCTTATTAAAAACCGCAGCAATAGAGTGATAAAAATTAGCATTTTAATCTATTGGTGCGGTTTTTAGAAAAAACCGCAGCAATATGATATTTTGGACATTATATTTTTCGCACGTGGTCTAGTGCTGAGTATCGCTAAAACCGCAACAATTTAACCGCATCAATATACAATTATTCTACTAGCATTTCTCCGTTCTTGTCCTCCTTGGTTTGAGAACTCGAACCTCTACTCTATCCTCCAAACATGGCAGAAGTGTTTTTGTAAGTGTTTTGGAGTGAATTCCCCTTGTAATAACTATTGGAACTTGCCTTATATCCCCCGCCAAAGTTAGGTTCTTGTTGCTCCTTACCCCTGCTCTCGAATTTCAAGGCCAATTTGCACACAACTTCGAAGGTTATGTAATGAGCTACATCAACTTGGTTTGCTATATGTTTCGCCAGTCCCCTAATTTATCTTGCAATCTTCAAGGGCTCTCTCTCTTGCATATCACAAATCAAGCATAATCTATCAAACTCCCTTGTGTTCAGCCACACCAGATTATCTTGTATCAAAGAGGCGAGTTTAATGTATTGGTCTTGCTCATACTCCCTAGGTAGAAACTTAGCCTTCAACTTCTTCTTTAAACTCCCAAGTATCTATTCGATCCTTCCCATCTCTTCTCATTTCAACCTTGAACTCTTCTAGCTATAAAGAAGCATACTTTGCTAACTTCATGGTGGCAAGTTTGTATCTTTTATGGTTGTTGTACCCCTTGTACTCAAATACCTTCTCAATTTGTAGAATCCACTCAAGAAAGTTATGAGGATCCTCGTTTCCATTGAATTCAAAAATATCTAACTTCAATCCTTTATCTTCATCATAATTACTTGCTTGACTACTCCTCCCTCCTGAATCTTCATCAAATTCCTTATCTCTAGGTCATACATGGTTTTGCTTCTTCATCACTATACTTGCAAGTGTGTCAAGCCTAGTTCCTTGCCGACTGGACACCTCCTTCACCTCCCAACCTGAAACATCAGTTCTCTTATAGCCTGAAGGATTTCATATTGTTCCTCCATGTTTTCGAACTCCAAAGTGTTTCTTAATACAGGAAAAAATGCCTATGCACAACCCTTTACTTCTCTAACTCACAACTCCGTCAAACCGTGATGAAATTCAAAGAAACTACACACAACCAAGTTCCATATGTTCTAAGACTACTCCAATTTAAATCACTCCAAAATTCGAGCTAGAATGATGACGGTAGCCAAAAGAAGTTGATTGTGCCAGATTTAAGCGAAACTGACACAACGAACAAGAACCGCCTCGAAATTTCTTCAAACAATCTCCAAATTGCATGAAATTTTAATCAAGAGGTTCAAATACATCAAGAAAGTCCAAGAGACATCCAATAAAGTTAAAGAACTTCCAAGAACCTTTCAAGAACCATTAAAGAAAAAGGGAGTACTCTACTAAGGAACTTTATGTTTATTCCTTTTATGCTTGTATTTTTATTTACCTCTCTTTGACTAACCTACTAACCTTAAAACTGCACAAAGGAACTCCATAGGTTTTGATTGACAGGTCATGTATCGATAAGATACATATAATGGATCAACCCATAATGATGAAGAATGGTCATGAAGGCCAAAGGAATATGTTCCAGTTATTCGAATTTCACTGGAATATAAGAGAAGAGGCAGTTCCTAGTGAGGGGGAACAACTCGTGGTTTCTCGACAATTATTGTTCCTAACATATGAAAAGAAATATATCAATACTTCTTTTATTATAAGCTCACAATGGAGGAACTATAAATTTACAAGACAACAACATGGTAAAATTGATGCAAAGTTAAATGTTGGTAAGTTCATGTTTCATTGTAAATAGTTCTATTATAGAGTAATTGAAGCCCATTTTGCTTAAAGTTTTTAAAAGTTCACTAACTCTGGTTGTTTTGCAAATAAAATTGCGTCATCAATAAAAGCTAGAAATGTCATACTTGAAGGGAATCAATTAGGGAACACATACTTTGTGGATCTCAATTTGGTTCCTAACTACAACATGACATGACTAGCCATTATTGAAGATGATCTACTTATATGTTTCAAAATAATAACATTCTAACTTCATCGTGGTTGACAAACTTAGACCAAGGAATATCTTATATCTCGTTCCTAAAGGATAAAGTTTGTTAACTATGTCCATAAAGATAGTATGTGATCTTATCACTAACTTAAGGTATGTTGTTCCTATTCACATTGTATCATGATTAACAAATTACATTGTTAAATTATTAATATGAATGCATAACTTTTATAAGTCTTGCTTTACATTATGTGAACATATGTTCTTTATAATTTCACCTATTCATGGACTGTTTAGTGGAACAAGACTTGATGAAGTATGACTTGAGTGCAAACAAGTTCTTTTCCAAAAGTTTTTTTGAATTGGGCTCTTACACATATTAAAATTGAAATGATTATATGCACACTAGCGTAAATATGTTACACTTAATTTTTGTGTCGTAAAGGCATACTCGCTTGCCTAATAGTGTTAGAGGTCTCATAATAGAACTATGGATGCTATCAAACATGAAAATCCTAAGTTGTCAAATGTACAATGAAAGAAACCTTGATGGAACAAGACAGGTAAAATTCCCATAATATATTTCTGTAACTATTAGAGGGAACAAACATATTCTTAGCCAACTATCATCAATTCACACCACATTTGTTCAAATACCTTCAAATCTCCTAATTCCCATGTGCTCTAATTTAAATTCATGACTTTCTATGGTTCAACGATGCATAAAGAGTGATAAATGGTAAATACATTTTGAGGGGGAATCTATGGAAGAAGTGAGAAGCAAGTATTTTGTGATTTATATTGATGCTCAAAAGGATATATTATTAGATGGAACTAATCATATAAGTTCCTAATGATGAAGGAACGGCAAGGAACTCAGAAAAATAAGGAAAAAATCGATATAAATATGAAATTCTAGGAAAAGTGCAACAACTTGCATTGTAATGACACATTGTTTAAAAAAATAGGAAACGAAAAAAAAAGGTAAACAAGGGTGATCAAATCTTTATTATTTCCTAGAAGTCAATATTTGGTATGGTTGTGAAAATGCTTCCTCATGGATTTGATGATTTGAGAAGTGGAACATAAGCGAAAGACTGAAAGAACTTGCTTATAAAGATGAATTCGTTCAAGTTTCTTTGCGTAATGAGTTCCTCAAGGTTGATTGGTTGAGTAAAAGTGAACTTCTTATTAAAAGTATAAACCATAGAGCACACAATATATCTAAAGTTCCCTCTACTCAAATAATTGTTCCATTAACTTCTTTCATATTTCTTTGAGCCAGATATTACAATGTCCTATCTCTTAATCCATTCTTGACCTTCAAATCTGTATTTTTTTCTTGACTTTTATTTTATTCAAGTTCCTTCGATGGTTTTTGAAGTTGGGTCTGTGAGTTGGAAATTTGTGTAGCACATGCATCCTAAGTTTGAAAACTGAGATTCTTCAGGCTTTTGGGACTAACAGGTGTTTAACCATTACGGTGGTAAGTGTAGCATATAACAATATGTGTATATGATTAATCTAAAACAAATGTGTGTAAGATGATCCTTTTCGATAATGACAAAAGGGGGAAGAATATGTAAAGTCTAAATCCTTATATGATGAAAGTTCTTTGTCATATGTGTATGTGCTTATCTTAAGTGACAATTCTTTCTCTTATGCGCTTATCTTATGTTGATATTTCAAACGTATACATGCACAACTTGTTCATTAAGGGGGGATTATTGTACATCGTTTATTGTTTAATTTGTGATAAGCATCATTTGTTTGTCATCATAAAAATGGGTGAAATTATTGAGTCATGTAGTGTTTTTTGATGATTGTAAACAAATGATGATTATCTAACTAACATGTGTGTTTGAGATGTGCATATTACATTAACATAAAACAAGTCATGGAAGGTTGAATATATCACATCATGAAAGACTTCCAACAAGTGAACCAACAAGTGAAGTTTCTAAAAGAGTTCCTATAAGGAACACAAACAGAGCGGTTCATAGGTACATCCTAAGAGGAACATTGAATATGAAGTTCGGAGCGGTTCTCGAGTGGGAGCAGCAAGATGACGTTTCAGAGTGGAAACAAGAAGTTCCTGAGCAAGAACTATGAGTGCGAAGTTCCTTAGAGGAACTAGCACACCGAAGTTCTAGAGGTGCAGCTATCAACATGCGGTTCTTGAGTTGGAGCAGCATGGAGCATGAAGGCAGAAAATATGAGTCTATTTTTCTGGGATTCATGTAAGTATGTGGAAACGTGAAAGGTAATGGAACAGGGGTCAAAAGGAACTCGTAAGGTCAAAAGGAACTCATGGAACTTAGAGTCAAAAGAATTTAATAGTCAATAAGTCTAATGCATGTTATTATCTTAACCTATATTAATTTATTTAGAGTTTGTTTCTTAATAAATTTCTACTTGGTTAATTATTTTTAGATAATATGCATTAGTTGTTTTAGGATAAGATTTAGTTTTTGGAAAATAAAAAGCCTAAATTTATAATACGTATAATGAGTTTTTGTAAATAAAATGTTTGTATGTTCATCTTTAAGGAACAGACGTCTTTGGTACTATTAATTTAAGTTAAAGGAACTAGGCGTGTAAAATATTATGCAACGGTTAAAAGGAATTTGTTGAATTTTTAAAGGCTAAATTTTAGGAAAATGATTTTATGTGGTTTAAATCTGATTTTGAAGGAAACTCTTTTATGGAAAAGATTTTATCTTTATTTCAAAATAAAATCATTTTCGGATTTAAAAGAAAATCCTTTCCCTAGTGGAAAAAACGCTAAATATCACAAGAAAACCGCTGCGGTCCTTAAGAATACCGCAGCGGTAAATTGTCGTAGAATTTGGGGGGGAAAGGGGGAACATAAACCGCTGCAGTCTAGAGAAAACCGCAACGGTTAAAAGAAACCTGCGGTTTTACGCTAACCGTTGCGGTTTTTTTTGGTTTTTTTTGTTTTTTTCCTAAATCCCGCGTGAATTTGGTGGAGTTGATTGCAATTTTTGTGCGAGCACTCACCTGCACTCCCTCCTTCCTTAGGTTCGAAGTTTGAACTCCCTCCTTCCTTCTCAATTGCCTCCACGCTTCATCGACGCACCACCGCCGCACGTCCACCGCCGCACCTCAACCGCCGCACGTCCACCGCCGCACCTCCGCACCTCCACGCTTCATCAACAACAAACCCTAGAAGCTCCCTCCTTTCTTTTCATCAACAACGGCAATTCCGGGCGTCCTCCTCTGCCGCACGCCTTTGTGCGTCCTCCACCGCCGCACGTCCACCGCCGCACCTCCACCGTGCCCTTAGCACCTACATTCCTCCTCCTCTTCTTAGCTACCTAAAATTTCTCAACTTTATTGAATCTCATATTTGAAGCTTTAAGTTTTATAATTAATTATAGTTTTATGAATAATTGTCACTGAAATTAGGTTGTATTATAGTTAAAGGTTGTAAATTTGATTGATTTGAGTTTATTTGATTTTATTTAAAGTAGTTAGTTTGATTTTTAGGTTACAAAACTAGGGCTTTGTTGTGGTTGTTGTTGTAGTTGTAGTGGTTCTAGTTGTTGTTGTTGTAGTTGTAGTTGTTGTAGTTGTTGTTGTTGTTGTTGTTGTTGTTGTTGTTGTTGTTGTAGTAGTAGTACTTACTAACTAGTTAGGTTTGAACTAACAAAGTATAACGTTGAATATGATTATTGGTTTAGCTATTTAATTAGTTTAGTTTAGCTTAGTTTGGTTTAGTGTTGTTTAATTTGCTAATTTATACTAATCTTAACTTTATACTTTGTTGTTGATTATTGAAGCTAGCTAGTGACGGAGTGTTGAGCTCGATTTCTCTATTGACAACCTTTACATTGGTATGTTATCACTCATATTTAACTTTCTTTCATAGTAAATTGGTTTATATGTGCAAATGTGTATATACTTATCGTTGAATTGAGATTAGATGTAAAATGTTTTGTTGTTTTTAAAAACCAATGTTTGCATCATCATATCATATGCCTAGATACCTGTTCGAGACTTACTCATTAGGAGTAAGTCTTGAATAGTCCCCGGTTTGGTATTGTTCTTAGATGTTTAATCTCACTTAGGTGGTGAATGTATGTCTTTAGTTCGATTCTAGAGGAAAATCTTGGCTCGTCGTTTCCCTACTTTTGTTCTCTCGGGTACATATGTAGATATAAATAACTATATATCTACATCGTGTACTTGGAGAACTGTAGGGAAAATGTTGTCGGATTTTCCGTAGATTCGAACCGAAGGCAATACATTCACTAGTGAGATTAGACATCTAAGGATGGGTTAGGTTGGAGTGATAAGGACCCTTGGAAAGCATGCCTAATTTCATTAAATATATATCGTGTATAAACTCTAATAATGTAGTGAAATTCATCATTGACATTGGGTCCTTGTTGCTTGTGTTTAATTAGAGCTAGGTTTGGTTGAAATGAATCGTGCATGGATGTATGGTAGTCGTGACACGTGTGAATTCGTGGATGGGGTCTTTGAATTTTGTGATGCTTGCATTAAGTCATCAGGCTACAAAGGGAACCGAGGGGTTTTATTGTCCTTGTGTTGATTGTGGTAATGTGAGCATCGTTAGTAGCATTGAGTCGCTTAGGGAGCATATCTTTCGTCGCGGGTTTAGACAAGACTACTATGTATGGGTTTGGCACGGTGAGGAGGGTATGTATGATGGTCGAAATGCCATTGTTAACGATGTGCATGAACAAGGTGAGTTTGATGTCATTAAGAATGACAACATCGAGGATGAATATGAGGATATTCAGGTAGAAGATGATGATGATGAAGGGGATCATATCGAGGAGATGATGGCGGGGGTAGATCATTGTGGCAAACGATTCAAGTGCATGTTTTCAATTAAAAAAGATGCTAAGAACTTCAGGTGGCATGCAGAACGAAGGAAAAAGGATGGTTTTCTCAAACATCCGGCTGATTCTCCTGAGTGGAAAGGTATCAACCATTGTCATAAGACCTTCGGTGCCGAGGATAGAAATTTGAGGCTTGGCCTATGCACGGATGGAATGAACCCATTTGGCAATCTTAGTTCTCAACATAGTACGTGGCCGGTTCTTCTAGTTATATACAACTTGCCTCCTTGGTTGTGCATGAAACGCAAATACATCATGTTGTCGATTCTTATTTCGGGGCGAAACAGACTGAAAGCGACATAGATGTCTACCTCCAGCCCACTTGTTGATGATTTGAGAAAAATGTGGGATGAAGGAGTTTCTGTGTATGACGCACATGCTGATGAGGTATTCACATTGCGTGACATGCTTTTATTCACTCTTAATGACTATCCAGCTTATGGGAACTTATCCGGGTACAAGAACAAAGGGAAGAAAGCATGCCCGATTTGCCTGGACGACACAGCATCTAAATACATTACTACTTGTCACAAAGAAGTTTATATGCGCACCCGAAGGTTCTTTCGACGCGACCATCCTTATCGTAATAAGAAGAAGGCATTCGATGGAACAATTGAGGAAGGGGTTGCTCGTAGACCATTGACTGGTATTGAGGTTTATGATCAAGTCAAGGGTATTGAAACGATATTCGGCAAAGGAGCGAGTGTTGGTGATAAGTGACTTTGGAAAAAGGAGTCTATTCTCATGGAAACTTCCATATTGGAGAGATCTAGAGGTTAGACATTGTCTCGACGTCATGCACATAGAGAAAAATGTATGTGACGCCATTCTGGGGACACTTATGAATATTCCACATAAGACAAAGGATAGCAAAGGGGTGCGACTGTATCTGGAAAGTGAGGGGCTTCGACCAGAACTATGGGCTCAAAAGAGGGACACTAAGAAAAGAAAGAAAAAAGAGAAAGTGTCTGGAAAAGGAAAAGGAAAGGGAAAAGAAAAGGAACAGGAAGAAGGGTCGCCTGCAGGAATTGAAAGAAAAGGAAAGAAAACGGTGAAGGATGATGATAGGAACTATTTACCTCCGGCTTGCTACACTCTATCTAGAGCTGAGAAGCGTATTTTTTGCGAGTGATTGTACAACATTAAGGTTCCATCAGGGTACTCATCGAACATGAAAAGATTTGTTACCTTAGACGGTGAGTTGAAATTATCGAGCATGAAGTCTCATGATTGTCATGTAATGATGCAAGTATTCTTACCGATCGCAATTCGAGGGATATTGCCGAAACATGTGAGACATACCATAACAGTAGTTGTGTTCTTTTTTCAATACTATATGTAGCAAAAACGTTACAACCCTCGAAGCTTGATGCTTTGCGGGCTAGCGTGATACGACTTTGTGCAAGTTTGAGATGTACTTCCCACCTGCTGTCTTCGACATTATGGTCCATTTGGTTGTACATCTAGTTCGAGAAATTAAGCTATGTGGTCCGGTGTTTTTGAGGTGGTGCTATCCCTTTGAGAGACATATGGGCTCTTTGAAAGATAAAGTAAGGAATCCAGTGCAACCAGAAGGAAGTATAATTCAGGGGATTGTGAGTGAAGAGGTCGGTAATTTTATGGTTGAGTTCTTAACTAATGTTGATCCTATTGGACTTCCTACATCTCGACACGAGGGCAGACTCGCGGGTAAAGGTACACTTGGCTCCAAAATGATAGTTACTCCTGTTGAAAGGCGCATAAAAGCACACTTATTTGTATTGCAGCATATGGTACAGGTGCATCCGTACTTGAATGAGCATTTGGAGGAGTTGCGTGACCAAAATCCAGGTAAAGGGACTAGAGCATTGATGCAGTTGCATAATAAGACGTTTATTGATTGGTTCCATAACCGAATAATGCGTGAAGTAGATTCTAATGTTTCTGAAACTCTGAAGTGGCTAGCATTTGGTCCTCGAGAAGGTGTCCCCCACCCCCGCACACTGCCCCCCCACTCCCGCACACCCCCCACTCCCCGCCCCCCCCACCCCCGCACACATCCCCCCACTCCCCTGCTCCCCCGCTGCACACTGCCCCCACCCCCGCTCCCGCCCGCACAGGCTTGCCCCACCCCCCTGCCGCTGCCGCTAATGATGTTGAATTTTTTTTTTAAAACTTACCGTTGTTAATTTCTCTATAGATGGGGCTCTAGCAAAAAGAGGTTGGCGGCGAGTTCACTCCCCAAGGCAACAAAGATGCCCTTTATGAGACTTTGGGAAAGGACCATAGTGGACGTTTGAGGGGTTTAGGTGGTATTCGTCTAGGTGTGACAAAAGCGTATTCTAAAGATTACTCCATGGGTACAAAATCACGCTCTCAACCACATGATATGGAAGCTATGACACAAGCTATTCAGGAGAAGCTTACCGATGAAATTACGGAGAAAGTGACGGAGAAAGTCACGGAGAAACTCACGGAGAGTTTCAACGCGGTCCTCTCACAATTTGGTTTACCGGCGATACATCAACCTAAACTGGATCGTCTTTTGGAGGACAAAGCTAGCCATCCTAACACACAATAATCCCCACCATCTATACTTGAGTTAGAGGTAACTATTATCCTTATAATTTTTATAACTAAGTAACATGTTATATTCTGTAATTGCATGTTCGTAACCGCAATTTCATTTACTTTTTGAAGGAAGAAACGCCTTGCCAGCTTTTACTAGATGTAAAAGATGAGGGTTTGATTGTGGTGGCTGTAGGAAATGCACAACCACGAAGTGAACGAGCAATAGTCCATCATGAGCCTGTGGACAATGAGCACTTGGCGGTTAGTGTAGTCACCATTATTCCTAGTTACGAAGACTTTGCTCTTCCTGCCGCCTAAACCGTCAATTGATATAAATGTCTTGACCGACGCTCGTGGTGGTTATGTGTTGTGGCCATCGGCATGGGTGAGGTTTTCAGACGAGGTAAATTGAAGCAACTTAAATCCATATTCATAATGATTTGTTTCATACGTACCTACTAACTAAGTTGAATGTTTTTACCGTTGAATTATTAGATTTTGGAGAGAATAAACAAGCCCAAGGAAAGCAAAGCGGACTCACCTCCTCTAGAGAAGGCGAAGAAGGGTTCGAGAGAAGAAGGGTTCAAGCGGGCTAAAGAAGGCCATTTCCGGGCAAAGGAATGCAAGATTCAAGTCACCTAGAAAAACCAACTACATATACTTGGATCGAGAAACCAAAGATCGAGTGTCTCACTAAGGCATGCATATGGCTACATGCAAATGCGCGTGATATGTCGGATGATGCACCTCTCGAGGTGAATTTGGGTACCACGCAATTCAACTACTTTGAGGATACATCGACATGGGTGTTTAAGGGTGATTTGAAAGAGTTCCTTTCGTTGAGAGATGCTTAATGTTTCCTTGATTCAAGTCTTCATGAGGTAAAACATTTGTACTTTTGAAGTAAATAAAAATGATTTGCAATATACAATAATATATTTATGTTACGAAGTTGGTTGTGCTTTGAAGATTACTCCAAGATGATTGTGGACGCAAGAGCATACAAGAGCAATTTGGGTGGTTATGTCCAAATTTCACCCGAGCCGACAATTGTTTGCAAAACACAAATGAGGTGAAGGAGTATATTTGGCTATGTATCAAAAGATCTCTACGTGCACAACATAAGTTCATACTTGCCCCTTGTTTTGAAGAGTATAGTTCTTAACCTTGTATCTATTTTTACCACTTTAATTATCATTATATATACAATAGAAGTACTCACATGATTGCTTCCTAACTTTTTTGGCATTTTAGTCTTCATTTCTATAGCTCAAGATCCACCACGACACTTATTCCTCAAATCATGCATAAATAGGTATATTTGTTATTTAAAATGCTAATAAGCATTACACTTTTTACTAATTTCATTCTTTGGCCACTTCTCACATGAAATTAACTTAACTCAGATTCTTTGAAGAAAATTAAGAGCACGGGAAAAATACCTGAATGGAAAGCAATGAAGGTAATACATATTAGTTAAGCTACGTACTTCTTTCTTTTAGCAAAAAACAACCATGTATGTTAATTACATGATTTTTTATGTAATTCTATGATTAGTGTGCTCAAAGAACCCGGGGGGAACCGAGGTGTGGCTACTATGTGTTGAGGTTCATGTTCGATATAGCCTCAAGTTGCAAGGAAGTCGGGGATATTGAGAAGATATATATATATATATATATATATATATATATATATATATATATATATATATATATATATATATATATATATATATATATATACATATAAAACTAATATACGTAGCTTAATTTAAAGTCGATTTTGGCCTCTTAAGCTCAATTCACTTAGTTTTGTTTTCTTTCCTCCTTTAGCCGCATATTACGTCATATATAGTTCCAATAGGTACATATATAACTATAAGAGTCAATTAAAGTTCACTCATATGCTTTAAAACCCATTTTCGGTAAACGAAGGCCGTTTCGGGCCCATCTTGGCCTTCAAGCTCATTTCACTTAGTTTCCGGCATTTAGCCACATGTTAGGTCATATATAGTTCCAATAGGTACATATATAACTATAAGAGTCAATTAAAGTTCACTCATATGCTTTGAAACCCATTTTGGGTAAATGAAGGCCGTTTCGGGCCGATTTTAGCCTTGGCTCATTTCACTTAGTTTCCCGCATTTAGCCACATGTTAGGTCATATATAGTTCCAATAGGTACATATATAACTATAAGAGTCAATTATAGTTCACTCATATGCTTTGAAACCCATTTTGGGTAAATGAAGGCCGTTTCGGGCGATTTTGGCCTTCGAAGCTCATTTCACTTTGTTTCCTGCATTTAGCCACATGTTAGGTCATATATAGTTCCAATAGGTACATATATAACTATAAGAGTCAATTATCTAAGGTCTTACTCAAACTAAAACTGATATTATGTGTGTTTCCTTATGTTTAAGGTATTCAACCAAAGGGAGAGTTCTTTCACCACAACCGAGATAAACGAGGTTCGGGATTTGCTAGCACACACTACCTTATCGAAGTTTGCATGTGAAGATGATGCCGCGACATTGGGTTTATTTGTTCTTCTTGTTCTACTTGCTAGTTATTTAGGTACAATAATATAATTGATGTTTATTTTGGATTTTAGTACTTAGTACAACTTCATTTGTAGTACATTCTCCAAATTTTATATTTATATATATATATATTAATTTGACTTGTATAAGACGCGCTTGTGGGATTTGTGTCAACTATAGCAGGTTAGATATAATAAAATATTATATATATACAAATATAATATATATATAACATTAACTGATGCGGTTTACTAAGAAAACTGCATCAGTTAATGTTCCAATGCATACAAAGAGGTTGGCGGCAAAGCACAAACCGCTACCGTTCCAAGGCAAAACCGCAACGGTTTTTCCCATTAACCGCTGCGGTTTTGCCTTGGAACCGCAGCGGTTTGTGCTTTGCCGTCATTCA
This sequence comes from Beta lomatogona, assembly GCA_947646795.1. Taxonomy (NCBI): domain Eukaryota; kingdom Viridiplantae; phylum Streptophyta; class Magnoliopsida; order Caryophyllales; family Amaranthaceae; genus Beta; species Beta lomatogona. The sequence continues at coordinate 5,670 of CANSNZ010000992.1, read as the reverse complement.
AACCGCAGCGGTTTTTTAATTAAAATGGCTGCTAGTCCAACCGTTGCGGGCCAAAACCGCAGCGGCAAGCCCGGTTTTGACCGCAGTGGTTGGACTTTATTCCACTAGTGTTTAAAGATATTATTTGATAAACAGATTTAATTTTGGTTTTATTAATTAAAATAGCTTTTAATTAAAAACCAAATTTAAGATATTGTTGCCTAAGTAAATGCTACATTTTAGGAAGCAGTATTAATTTGTTACACATATTCATGATAAACGTGGAGTTAGTGGTAGATCATGCAGCTTGTTCCTCAAGCTAAGGAACAACATAGGTTAATGCTTTAAACCACTAACTCATGATTAATCCCACGTTCATTCTAAATGACTGCTATAAATATGCAAGTTCAATTAAGTTTCAAATTGTTTGACTGGCGTCATTCCATAGTGTCTGACATATGTCATTCCATAAGGTCTGGCTTAAGGGAATAATATTATAAAAGAATTATATTTTTCTATTCCTCGTTTTGAATCAGTTCCTATGAGTTTCAAGTTCCTACGAGTGCCATGTTCCTTTACAGTTCTTCAGTTTCTAGATACTAGAGTTAAACCACATTATCAAGTGTATACGTATTTTAGTTTGGGGTTAAAGGGTTTGAGTGAACTCTTGTAATGGGGACTTGGTTAAGAGTTTGAGTGGGTTCTTGAATCAAGTTTGAGTTAGGAACTTGAGTAAGTTCTTGTTGTGTATGCGTAGACTTGAGTTGAAGTTTTATCCAGGGGTAAAGGGTTTGAATAAATCGTTGTAAAGAGTTATGGGAACTCTTGAGAGACTTTGAGTTAAGTCTAGAGTTCCTAGTGGAGTTTGTGAGAGAGAGATAAAGTTCCTAGTGGAACTTGTGATAGAGTTGGAGTTCAGTGGAACTTGCGTATGTAATAGGTTTAAACAAAGGAGGTTTCCTATTATAGTGAAGAGTTTAAATAGTGAGGAGGTCGTGATTTTTCTTCTTGTATGATGACAAGAAGTTTCCACGTAAAAATCTCTCTTGCACTTTTAGTTCCTTATTGCTTATGTTTAAATTCCGCATTATTTAAGCAATAAGTTCCACACTACTACTCACCCCCCCCCTCTTGTAGTGTTCCTTCCGAGTTAACATATGCAATAGAGGGGAAATCTTATATTACACTGGGCAGATAAGAGAAACAAAATAGAAAATGGAATCTTAAGTCTAGACTTCTACGTCGTCTGACGAGATGACTACATTGCTTAAGTCTTCATGAGGTCTCGTTCTAAATGAAAAGAGAGGAGGTGCATATCATTTTCCATGGGCGATAGGATCTAAGCGAGTCTAAATGTTTTAATGAGCGATTGGGCTTGGAGATATGTCTACTTATATAGCAATGAGATCATGTCTTCGGCATTTCTCAGCAAATCATTCTCAATCTGGATACCCACATCATATACTCTTGTAAAGCTATCTAGACCCAAATATTTAAGGTGATTTTGAATTTAGGGCGGAGGTTAGAAACGAATTTCAGTACCAAGTCTTTTTCCATATGCCTTGATGCCTTGATACCATATGGTTTGATTTCTCTCTCCACCTATTCAAATAAGTAGTAAAACTTTCATTTTCACCTTGTTTAAGAACCTCGAGTTCTCTAAGGGAGGTTTGCAAATGTGTGTTCGATCCATATTGTTTCATGAAAGTAATGGTAATGTCTTCCTAAGATTTATATTTGCTTGGGGTCCAGGGAATAGAACCAATTTTGACAAGTTGGGTCCAATGACATCGGGAATACCGTTGGGTACAGTTCAAGGTCAACCGATTTGATGATCATGGTTGCACGGAAATTTATTAGAGGATATTTTGGGTTATCGGTTGGTTTGAATTTAGGGATGTCGATTGCGAAAAATTTTTAGGAAGTTTTCCCAGTAGTTTGGTGTTATCAATAGGCTCAAAATAGGAATTGGTATTGGTTACTCTATGAACAACTCTCTCCTATTTATTGTTCGATTAAAGAGGCTCACCAAACTCGTCGTCTCAAGTCTTATAGCTATTTCTTCCATCATACTAGTAAACTTGGCTAAGGCTCTAGCCATTTCAGCAAATTGTTGCTCATTATTCGGCGGGTTACCCATTTCAATGTCTCTTGAACTCTGCATGGATAATCAATGGAGACTTTTAGAGAAAGAAGAGGTGGATGGAATGTAGATTTTAAAAAGTTTAAGCTTCTAGGAGAAAAAAAACTTATTCCTATACGAATGCATGGTTTTTTTTTTTTAATGCATGAATGACTGAACTACCTCTATGATGCATCTATGCCTTTTTTTTTGGGCTCTTTTATTGGATGCATGATTAGTCGAACTACCCCTAGGATACATGTATGATCTATTTTGGACTTTTTTTAATGCACCTACACCTATTGCATGTATGCATGACCTTTTTGGATGGACCTAGCCCTTATGCATGTATGCATGACTCGATCTATGCGTTTGAACCTGTAAAGGCTGCCTACATATCCCAAAAGAGAGAATCGAGATCGCTACCTTGTAGTTAAGACTAATAAATGCACAATGCATGAAATGAAATGGAGATTTTGTATGCAACGAGACTCCTAATTAAATGCTTATGAACTCTAGTTATGCATGAAGTGTATCACCGATGGACTATGCAATTCAAATGGATTCTAGTATGAATGTAGTCCTAACAGATTTGGAATTATACGGGCTTTAGATTCCTAGGCTTGATAGACTTCTAATGACCTTAGAATTGTAGACTTGATGAAATTTTAAGGATGCTAGACTCCTAATATGCATGAGACTCTAGTAGACTAAGTCTCCTAAAATGGACGGAATTCTAATGGTTTGGACTCCTATTATACATGGAGTTCTATGGATTATAAACTCCTAAGATGCATGGAATTCTAATGGATTTAGACTCCTGATGGACGGGGTTAACAACTCTAAATGGAGTGAAATCGGATGAACCTAGACATTTGGGTTAAACATACTTCTAATGGAGTTAGAGCTCCTAAGTGGATGGGATTTTTACAATAAGAATGGACACTAAAAAGAAATCCTAGATAATGTACAAAAAATGAGATGATATACATGAAAGGATGAATTTTCGAAAAGATTGGTGATAGGAGATAAGACGAAGTTATGAAAAGATAGGAGATAAGTTTTCGAAAAAGGATATAGGATAGTTTTTTAAGAAGATATGAGATAAAGGTAAGGGATGAGATGAAATTTTGAAATATATGGAGGATTTTTCGAAAAAGATAGGGAATAGATTTTGAAAAAAAAGCGAATACGATCGAAATCCGGCAAATAAACCATCGAAATTAAGCCTCGGGCAAAGCATAAAGCTTATGCTACACGCAAGAAGATTGCGTGCCACACACAAGTTTTGCTCCACACGCAAACTTCTTGTGCCTGGTGCACGATGTTTGCGATGCGTTTTTCAAGGTTTGGCGGTTTATTTGTCGTTTTTCGATGATTTTTAGCCTAATTCGAAGTGAATGCGGGTAGAAAGCATGTTGAATATAGCAAGTTAGCAATAAATGATGTCAAATAGGCAAGAAATGGAATGCAAAGTGTTCATCCTAGAGTCAAGATCTACATTTGAAACTATGGTCGGGTCTAGGTTAAGGTGAAAAGGGTCCATGACTAAGAGCTTGATCCCATGATTTGTACCTTTGCTTAAAAAGGTGGCCACGTGTAAGACGTACTCCATTTCTCAAGTTGGGAACGAGAGAACAATGTCATGGAATAGTAGGTTTGCTTATGACTAAGATCCAACACTATCACTCAGGAAGATTTTTGTAAGGATAAAGCACAAACCCCCTAGGGGTGGCCTCACGCACAGAACATGCTCTAATGAGACAGGGACGGTCACTAGTGAAAAAACCTTATTTGACACAAGTTAACTGATTCGATTTTTTAAAAAACCGGATTTGTTACAAGTTAACCGATCACGGTTCCTTAAAAACCGGATTTGTTATAAGTTAACGATCGGGTTCCTTAAAACCGAATCGGTTATTATCCATTTTGGAGCGGATAATGTCAAAAATAAACCGATCCGGTCCATTTAATGGACCATTTCTTTTAATTTTCTACAAACCTAACTCAAACCTAACTGATCAGTTGGGCTCAAACTAATCGGTGCGGCCCATTTCTTTTCCTCACTCCTCTTAAACCTACACTCCTCTAAACCCTAACTCCTCTTAAACCCTAACTCCCTCACTCCCACTGATCTCCTCCTTCCTCACACGCCTCTTAAATCCCCCCAACAAACCCTAAATTCCTTCTCCTCTTCTGATCTCTTCCTCCCTTCTCACTCTCATAACCCAGCCACCACGAGTGCATGACAGCTCAAATCCGCCAAACCAACTCTCTCCTCCACATCCTTTCACTCCTGACTTCCCCACTTATTCTTTCACGAAGTCTTTCTCTCTCCTCAGTGCAACCACCACCCAACAACTCATCTCCGTAAACTATTGATGCTCTCCAGCACTTCGATGCTCTCAACGCACAACCCGGAGCCTCCGTCGTCCCACGCTATCAACGAACACCAGTACCACCAATGCTCGAGTTTCATCGCGCTCAAGTTTCGTCGTCACAGTCGCTCCCTCTTTCTCTTCCTCGCCATTTCGTCGCGCTCAAGTTTTATTCATTCAAGCCCAGATTTAGATTTTTTTTTTTAATTGTTTAGATTTCTTATAATCAAGCCCAGATTCGGTTAGTTCAACCGGCAACAGGATTCAGATTTTTTTTTCTTAATTTTTTCTACAAAGTTTCATTTTTTAATTTTATGTCTTACATGATATTTCTTCCTTTTTATTTCGTCGTCTGTAATTGATTTGCTGTAATATATTCTATTTTTATTTTGTTTCGTTTTATTTTAATTTCCATTTGTAGTTCAATTTTTATTTCGATAGTTGATTTCATTTTAACGTTGTTTAATATAATTTGGTGTTATGTTATTGAAATGTTGTTGTTTGTTGTTGAAATCTCTTGCTTTTAGTGTTGTTGGAATCTCGTTGTTGTTGTTGTTGTTGAAATCTCCTTGGTCTTGTTGAAGCATTTTTTTAAATCATCCCCACACTTACTGGTCCAGTTCTTCTTGAAAATCGAATCGGTCTTAGGTAACGATCTGGTTTTCAACCTAACGCCGCGAGCCCAACCGATCCGGTCCAAAAACCAGAACTATAAGCCCTATATTTTGATTCGGATCCGATGGGCTTTTTTCCACTAGTGGATTGTCCTTATAATGTCTTAAATCAGTAGCCATGCATATGCAAAACAATATGTCATTCAAAAGTATAAAATAGAATTAATCGTATTTTTCAAGTTCTTCAACTTATTTAAAAAATTAATTTTCTCAAATCCTCCCTAGTGAAGTCGCCAAAATGTAGGCGTGATTTTATTCGCTTACGCTGGATGAGCGCGTATTTGACTACCTCATTGTATAGGTTTTTTTGAAAATGTTTTGAAAACGTTTTCGAAGTCGTCAACAAGTCTTCAAAGGAAGACTAGTAAACCTAATTGGATTTTTTGGGAAAGTTAGGGACATTTTTGGGACATGTCCAATGAAGACTTGCCCCTCATGACTCCATGAATGATAATTGAACGAAAAATTGAGCTCGAGGGGTGAGGGTACGAATAAGATCGGGAATCAAATTTGCACG
>CANSNZ010000991.1:332500-469486 GCA_947646795.1 Beta lomatogona | reverse complement strand
TTTTAACTGAACTAGGAGTTTCACTTCATTGGATGTCAAAGTGTAGAAATGAGCATATATTATGCACATTTAGTTCAAAAAATATGCAAAAAAAATCCTTCTCATTTTAGAGTTGTCTCCATTTGATCACACACACACACACACACACACACACACACACACACACACACACACTGACACACACACACATATACATATATAAGGGTAAAGGGAGATATCACGAATGGGGATAGTTTGAGGAGTTTTTTGTTTTCCAGTGGAGCCAGTGTTTTCCGATTCCTGCCATACATGGTGTCTTTTTTTTTTCCCCCTAATTGCAGATTAAAAGGAGATGTTCAGTACAATGGGCACATGCCACGACAATTCTGGATTTCCACAGAAAACTTCTGCTTATATAAGCCAACATGACCTGCACATCCCTGAAATGACAGTGAGAGAGACAATTGATTTTTCAGCTCGTTGTCCAGGTGTAGGAAGCCGCGCAGGTGAATACTATAAATTTCGGATGATGATTTTTTTGCATCACCATTTATTGTATCAAAATAATTATGGAAAACATTGCTTCTTAAGACTTGTTGATTGAGGTCTGTAGACGGGAGAAGCAGGAAGGGTATCATCCCAGATCCAGATGTAGATAATGCATACATGAAGGTATAGTAGCAATGATTGTGCCTTTCCAGCTCCTGATACTTATCTTCTGCTACATTGCTATTTTCATCCCTTGCTTCCTTCAATTAGGCACTGCCTATAGATACTGATTTATCTTAAAATGGATGATTTATTTCCTATTGTGCTAGTTGTCTTAATATAGATTTGACACATCTCATCTTGCTTTGGCATCTTACTATTTATATTTAGTATCGATTTACTTTGCAAACTGACTCCACCGTAAGAAAGCTCTCATGTCTCACCCATTGTGGTTTTGTGGGAATTTCAATTTTCCAAGGAATTTTCATTGCCCCCATTTTCCCCACTTCCTATCAACCAAACAACTACCCAAATCAGAAAATCATGGGAATATCTATTGCCTACACAATTTCCTGTATACCAAACAACCACTTGATTTCTAAGTTATTAGCTGTGGTGAGTTTTGCATAACAGGAAAAGACACTTGATTATTATGCTATAAAACCCTTTGATCATGGTCCTCGAAGAAAAAAGCAAACTCCAACAACCCCAACAAGTCAATAAACTCCTCCATTCTGCTTGATTTGAACTTTTGAAGTGTTTTTTTCCTAAGATAGATACTCCACACAAGGGACGGTCCATTTATCTTTAATCCTGGAACCACTCCTCTTTCACAAGGATCAGATGAGGGTTTATAAGGCTGTTGCTAATTTCTATGTCTATCTTCCAATTAATTAATGCCAGAGCGAACTATGCTCCCTTTTCTTTCTTTTCCCACTATATCTCTCTCTAAATTAAGTGTTCGATAATGATCAAAGTAATGCATGTGATTTGATTTGGGGCTTATTTGAAAGAAGCATACGATTTTCAGATAATAGTTGTCTTTGGTTCTATATGGTAATATTTTTAATTTGTTTATCTTATGTATATAGTTTAATTAATGTTTAATAATTGTGTTTAATGAGACTAATGATCTGTGTAACAGGCAATATCTGTTGAAGGATTGAAGAGTTCCTTACAGACAGACTATATACTAAAAGTAACTCTCTGGAAAACCATGTCTCATTTTGATTTTCGTAGTTAGCTTGTGGTCTAAAATTTTGCTTATGAATCATGCACTCAACTATTGAGACGTCTGTTCTCCGGCAGATTCTTGGAATTGATGTATGTGCTGACACACTGGTTGGAGATGCTATGAGGAGAGGCATTTCAGGTGGTCAAAAGAAAGATTGACGACAGGTGCTCAAATAAATTGTGCCTGGAACTACTATTCTAGGAGTAAAATCAGAACATACCCAACATTCTGAAATTTCACTGTTCTTATGAAATTTTTGCAGGGGAGATGATTGTTGGGCCAACAAAGGTGCTATTTATGGATGAGATAACTAATGGTTTGGACAGTTCTACCGCATTTCCAGATTGTTTCATATATTCAACAGTTAGTCCACATTACAGATGCATCTGCATTGATCGCCCTTCTTCAGCCAGCACCAGAAACCTTTGATCTTTTTTGATGATGTGATCTTAATGGCAGAAGGAAAGATAGTGTATCATGGTCCACGTGATTATGCTGTGCAATTCTTTTTGAGACCTGTGGCTTTTAGGTGTCCCAGGAGGAAGGGAATAGCTGACTTCCTTCAGGAGGTAACAGTTTTCATTCCGGGTATCTGGTGATGAGCACTTAGTATTATGAAGTGACTGCCGATTTCCTTTTGCTTGAGATAAACTCTTAATTTCTTTATGTCGCATTTTACAGGTGATTTCGCAAAAGACCAATCACGGTATTGGTTTCTTGAAAAACCTTATGGCTATATGTCTGTAGATATGTTCTGTGAGAAATTTAGGGCTTCTCATGTTGGAAAGACTCTATATGAGGAGGTTTCCACAGCCACCTGTGAAGATGCAAGATGATGAGAATGCTATCTCCTTTTCCAAGTTTTCTCTGCCAAAGGGAGAACTCTTCAAAGCTTGTTTGTCAAGGGAATGTCTGCTTATGAAGAGAAATTCTTTTATATATATATTTAAAATAACTCAGGTTGTTTATATTGTGCTTAGACTTTTTTTTTCCCTTCTATGGATTTTTCTTGTGACCAATAAGTTCAGATGTTACTTATATGTTGCATGGATTCGCTGTAGCAAATGTGTATATGTGTATGTGGGTGCATGTGTGTGTCACGTATGATTCATTAAACATGTATAGAGCTTCTTCTGACATAGTAATTATTAAAAGCAGCTACACAACTTTGAGGTTATGGTATCAAATCTCGGCCGCACCACCGTATAGCGGCCGGATTGTAAAGGTTTTTAAGCTTACCTTGACCGCGATATTAGGCCGCGACAATTGCAAATCATCTGCATTGTTCGCGATTGTCACATCCAAGATCTTAAACTGTTTCCTAACCCCTTTCAAGTTTCACCCACCCCCACTACCACCCAAAAAAATCTGAAAAATGATAAAGTTCTTCTATTAGTTGAGTCCACTGTTCATTGAACATAACGTGCATTTATTAGAGCTTAATCTAATTGCAGCCTAATTTCTTTTCTTTTTCTGAATTTTCACTTGCAGTTGGTCATTATAGCTCTTATAACAATGACTGTATTTCTACGTACACGGATGCATGTTGACATTCTACATGCAAATTATTATTTGGGCTCTCTGTTCTATGGTCTTGTCATGCTTCTTGTTGATGGATTTCCAGAAGTGTCTATGACGATCATTAGACTTCCTGTTTTTTACAAACAGAGAGACCTCTATTTTTATCCCGCTTGGGCTTATGCTATTCCAGCGACTCTTCTCAAGGTCCCATTATCCATTTTGCTTGCTACTCTGTGGACATCACTGACTTACTATACCATTGGATATGCTCCAGAAGTTGGAAGGTGAGTTTCCTGGAGTCTTGTGCCGAGTTTCTCTATTGTTTTGATTATGTATAGTATATTGACGGTCAAATTTTTTTACCTTAAAGCATTATCTCATCGTGTTGCATCTTTTGTATTGGACGCTTTATCATAATGATTCCAACTTATACACTAAGCTTAACCCATTAATTGGATTAGGGTCAGTCTGCTATGGGTTTACAAAATTACCTATGACCCCTTGTATATGGGAAAGGGCTCTCTCCTCCCACCCTCTGTACATTTGTGATTGCGCATACAGTTCCCGGTGATAGATATAAATGAATCCGGATATTGATTTGTTAGAATACAGTTTGTTTTTTTAGCTCATGGTATCCCGTCTTTTGCCATATGAAAATATCTTTGCCTACTACCGTTGACTGGTTAGGATTGATATTGCACACATCTAGACATCCTCTGTCCCCGCCATTGCTGAAATTCATCTTTGGTTGTCCTTGCCATTGCCTTGGTTGCTGCGTCTTACTTTTACGCTCCTCAATTTCAGTAACTGGATATTGGTGTAAAAATAAATCATTAATTGTGTATTTCAGGTTCTTCTGCCAAGTTCTTCTTTTTTCGGGAGTGCACTTGGCATCAGTAACCACGTTCCGGTTCTTGGCTTCTCTCTTTCAAACCATAGTTGTTTCCACTCTTGCTTCCGTTTATTTCTTACTGTTGGCCTTTATATTCAGCGGTTTCATAATCCCAAAATGTAAGTATACTAATGAAGCTTTTTCTTAATAGGATTTGCTGATCATCTGATTATAACACCTACATGTGTGGTTGCTTGCAGCTTCCATGCCGGTATGGTTAGAATGGGGATTTTGGGTTGTGCCACTTACTTATGGTGAGACTGGTCTTGCTACTAATGAATTTCTTGCTCCGAGATGGCAGAAGGTAAGCAGTTCATAGAAGTTTGAGGCATTATGATTGTGATCCAAGTTTTTATGAGCAAAGGTTTGACCGGCTAGAATGAACTTAATATAGATCCATAAATTTAATGACTTTTCTGGGGGATATGTTTGAAGAACCTATTATGAGATTATCATGGCTGTTCTTCCATTGTGTAACTATTAATTTGCTGGTCTTTAGTATTGACAACGTTGATAGCTAGTTGGCTAACACACCTGACATGAGTTCTGTGTTCAGTGTGTGGATTACAAAATTCTAGCTTACAGTGTCATCCTTCTAAGTTAAATGAACTTCTTTGCTGTGCATCTGATTTCAGTGCCTAAATCTTAAGACTTTGGCATGTCACGTTTTTCGGAGAACGTCTAAATGTTGCTAGTGTTTACTTCACTCTTAGATTTGGTGTAATATATTCTCAGCCATTTGCTGATTCTCATTATTATCTATAGATGCTTTCTTCAAACACAACAATTGGCCAAGAAGTTCTACAATCCCGTGGTCTACTGTTTAATGGTTACTTTTTCTGGGTCTCAGTCGCCGCTCTGTTTGGATTTTCCTTACTTTGCACAGTAGGGTATACTCTAGCATTAACTTTCTTGAAGGGTGAGACCTTTTTCCCTCCCTTCTTTAAAAAAGTCAATAAGTCATTTTAACAGTATTGATCTTATAGTTTCTTGATTATATTTGTAGCTCCTGTAGCATCTGCGACTTTTATCTCACGAGAAAAACTTTCTCAATTACAAGAACTGAGACATCCATGTCGAGTGGACGAGTTAGAGAGTTGTGGAGACAAAAGTACTCTAGAATCTCAAAAAGGTTAGGAAAGTTCGTTTTTAGTTTTCTTGTTAACTAGTATTGCTTTGCTCATAGTTTTACCATCAATGTCTGGTAATGATGGCAGGTAATATGATTTTACCCTTCCAACCGCTTACAGTAGCATTCCACAATGTGCAATACTACATTGATACCCCCATGGTAATCTCAAAACCAAAGTTCAGGTTCCCTTAAGCAATAAGCTGTTCATAAGCAGCCAGGGAATGTACGGTGTTTTATGATTCTTCTCTGGTCTCAGGAAATGAGAGAACAAGGCTTTACTGAGAGCAAACTCAATCTTCTGCATGATATCACTGGTTCTTTTAAGCCAGGTGTTCTTACGGCATTAATGGGTGTCAGTGGAGCTGGAAAGAGCGACTCTTCTGGATGTTCTTGCAGGAAGAAAAACTAGTGGTACTATTGAAGGTGATATTCGAATTGGAGGGTATCCTAAGGTGCAGGAGACATTTGCTCGAGTGTCTGGATATTGTGAGCAAACAGATATACATTCTCCACATATTACCGTAGAGGAATCACTGATCTTTTCTGCCTGGCTTCGGCTTCCTGATAATATTGATTCAAACACCAAAACCGTATGACCTGTAAAGAATTTGCAAGTCTTGCTCCTACGTATTTTTGTGTTTACTTACAGAACTTTACCCGATGTATTTCAGGAATTTGTCAATGAAGTCCTAAAGACCATTGAGCTCAATGAAGTTAAAGATACCTTAGTTGGCCTACCAGGTGTTAATGGTCTATCAACTGAGCAACGAAAGCGGCTCACTATTGCTGTGGAGCTTGTAGCCAACCCATCAATTATATTTATGGATGAACCTACAACAGGTCTTGATGCAAGAGCAGCTGCCATTGTTATTCGAGCAGTAAAGAATGTTGTTGTTACTGGTAGAACTGTTGTTTGCACCATTCATCAACCAAGTATGGACATATTTGAGGCATTTGACGAGGTGGGGTACTTCTCTTGTTGACAATAGAACTTGAATCGCAAAACAGATATACTACATATATCAGAATGAATAAGCTATTGATAGAAAAGAGGAAGATAGTAGGCATTGGCTACACTTTTCAAAAGTTGGAGCCACCCTAACATGTTGCAGGTCCATAATCATATGATTTTTGTTGGTAATCTTTGGTTAAAAGTTAATAGATGTTGGCCATAGGTCGACAAACTATACACTTTTAAGCAGTTATATGCACATCTGAATCTCTGGCCATTGAACTTATCTCAGTTCACCAGGCTGATTGATTTGATCACTTAACATCATATAGAATTCTCAATGATAAGGTAGATTTTTGTTCTTTAAGTGATTCATCTTTATCAAATCTGAGGATCTATCAACTGATCCTGACTTTCCATTATTTTAAATTGTAATACATCATTGTTGAAGATTCTTCTGAATATCTGAGATGCTTGCTTCTCACTTCCAGCTCTATCTCCTGGTAAACAGGGAATTGTGGGGGATCTTTTGATTGATGTGTATTCAATTTTTTTTTCCTGCAGTTGGTTCTTCTAAAAACAGGTGGACGCATAATCTATTCTGGACCTCTGGGCCAGCAGTCAAGTAAGGTTATTGAATATTTTCAGGTTAGATTTTTTTTTTTTTTTTTCAGAATGTACCTTTCTTTGCTGAATCCTTTTGTTAGTAATTCAATTTGATGCTTACTGCCTCTTTGATTTTCGTGAATCTTCCTAAGACAATCTTTCTCTTTTGGAATTGAATAGACTATACCTGGCATGCCCAAGATTAGAGATAACTATAATCCCGCGACATGGATATTAGAGGTCACTTCTGCATCTGCTGAAATCGAACTGGGTATCGATTTTGCAGAAGTTTACAATAGCTCTGTGCTATGCCAGTAAGTTCTGTCATCAATGGATGCAATAAGCTTTATTGATCATGGTCTTTCTTCTATTTCTAGTAGATACAGTTTTACAGATTTGTTTTTGTGCCTTTCCTCATCATGTTAACTTCAGGAAGAATGAAGAACTTGTTCAGCAGCTAAGTATCCCTTCTGTGGGCTCAAAGGATCTCCATTTTCGTAGCCGGTTTTCATTATCTGGTTGGGGACAATATAAATCTTGTCTGTGGAAGCAACAGCTATCTTACTGGAGAAGCCCTTCATACAATTTGACACGCCTCATGTTTGCCTTTGTGTCATCCCTTATTTTTGGATTGCTGTTCTGGCAGCAAGGGAGGAACATGTAAGTTGGGGAAATTTTCTAAGAAATCTGAACTTAGAGTGTGTTTGGTTGGGTGGAAAATATGTTCCAGGAAAAGTGAGTTTCCTGTTTTCCTTTGTTTGGTTGGCAAGGAGTGGTAAATTGTTTTCCAAATGGTGGAAAATAGTTCTCCCAATGGCGGAAAACATTTTCCTTCTTGAAGGAAGGAACGCCACATTTTCCTTTCCCTTCCATTTCCATTCTTCCTTCTCTCTCTCTACTTTCTGTGCAAGAAACCAAACAAAGGAAAACTAATCTACATCTGCGTTCTTTGCCCTTGTTTTGTATCTTTTAGGGAGAATTATTTTCCATATAACCAAATGGATCCTTATTCATTCCATCAAGCTGCCAGTTACCATTTACCAGAAAAATTGCTGTCTTATGCCTAGTGGCTAGTGTCAGTTCGGAAGTATCGTATTCTGAAAAGAAATATCTAGCTTTCTTGTGGTTTTCATGTAAATGGCAGAGAAATTTCTTTGTGAATATTGCGTAAAGTTATAATAGTCGTACAGAAATTTCTGCTTGGCTATCATTTATGTAATTTCCTGAATTCTGAAGAACTCGACAGAGTTCTATGCTTGTTCTTAGTCCTCTTGGAAGTTAACTTTTCAGTACTTAACTATATGACATGTGCTTGCCTACTGCTAAACCATTCCATTGATACCTTACTGGATTACATTTTAGTTGGAAATTTAATTTTTGTAATTTTAAGGATGTTGCTTTCTATATACGTGAGCCTTTTGTTCATTGAAATGGCAGAAAAGATCAGCAGAGTATATTCACAGTATTTGGTTCCATGTTTGCTGCTGTGATGTTCTTGGGAATAAACAACTGCAGCCCTGTTCTTCCTTACATTGCAACAGAAAAAACTGTCGTTTATCGGGAAAGATTTGCAGGGATGTACTCCTCATGGGCTTATTCTTTTGCACAGGTATAGTGGTTTAATGGTTTCCCCAATTCCTTGTCCCATTTGGACCTCTCAGGAGTCACTAGAAATGGTCTAGTTCTGATAGTGAGTAATGATGCATTCAGCACACAAGAAATTACAATTATTTGCTTCATCTTAAGTAGTTGTCCGAATCTACATAGCCACAATTGTTCATGTCTATTATAGTACCATCATGCTGATTATATATTTTCATTCACCTCCTTCTAAGATCTTTTTGTTTTATTCCCCTCCTTACAGTGCAGACTGCAGAGAACTAAAATTATCTGCTTACTAAATTTATTAATGAACTTTATATTATAAGAAAAGGGGGGGTGAGGATTACGTGCCTAGAAGGTGTTTGCCTTCTAGTTTCCTGTTGTGGTCAAAATTTGAAATTAAGTTTTTCTTTTGAAAATTTAATGTTCATTGCTTGTTTCACTTACCTAGCTTCTCATTTGCAGGTCACTGTTGAGATTCCTTACCTTCTTACTGTGGCTTTGATATTCACAATTATCACATATCCGATGATCGGGTATTACTCATCAGCCTATAAGGTGTTCTGGTACTTCTATGCCATGTCTTGCACTTTGATGTATTTCAATTACATGGGTATGATGCTCATATCGTTGACACCAAACTCCCAACTGGCTGCTATTACAGCATCAGCGATATATGCACTGATGAATTTGTTTTCTGGATTTTTGATCCCTCAACCGGTAAGCTACTCCTATCCAAATCTATAATAATTTTGACAAATAATGCATCTGAAGTCTTCAATGTCTTTGAATCTTGTAGAAAGAAAAACATTCCTTTCCCGCAGATGACTTTGCTCAACTAATTTAAGATTACATTTGTTGCATATGAAGCAGATAATAAATAATTCTGACCTAAACAAGTTTGAGCTTATCTAGTAATCCCTTCATCGAAAATAATGGTCATGTGTACTATTCTTTCGCTATTTACCGCCCGTATTTACTAAAAATCGCCCGTATTTTTTCAAGATTTTCCTAAACTACCCCTCTCCTTTCACCCCACTCTTAGTCTCTCACCTCTCATCCAACTTCACCTCACTCCACCCCTCGAACCTCCACCACCACGGGACCACCACCACCACCACCACTGGACCACCACCACCACCGACATACCACCACCACCACCACCACCGGCGAGACCTCCACCACCGGCGAACAACCACCACCGGAGCCGGGACTCGCGCGCCACCACCACCGGAGCCGGACTCACGCGCCACCACCACCGGTGTACCGGTGTTTTTCGTTTCCATCGAGGAAACGAAATAAAATTTCGTTCCCTCCATGGAGGAAACGAAATAGATCTTCATTTCCTCCATGGAAGCAACAAAATTTTGTTTCGTTTCCTCCATGGAGGAACCGAAATTTTGTTTCGTTTCCACCATGGAGGAAACGAAAAAACACTTTGGTTCCATTGTTTTTTCAAAAAACTCGGAAATTCAAAAAAAAAAAAAAAAATTTTCATGGAACCAATGTGTTTTTTCGTTTCCTCCATGGAGGAAACCAAAAACACTTTGGTTCCATTGTTTTTTCAAAAAACTCGGAAATTCAAAGAAAAAAAATCATGGAACCAATGTGTTTTTTCGTTCCTCCCATGGAGGAAACAAAATGAATTTTCGTTTCTCCACGGAGGAAACGAAACAAAATTTCGTTCCCTCCATGGAGGAAACGAAATAGATCTTCGTTTCCTCCATGGAGGGAACGAAATTTTGTTTCGTTTCCTCGGTGGTGTGCCGAAGGGTGGTCTGCCGGTGGTGGTGGTGGTGGTCTGCCGGTGGTGGTGGTCTTGGTCTGTCGGTGGTGGTGGTGGTCTACCGGTGGTGGTGGTGGTGGTGGTCTGTCGGTGGTGGTGATGTTACGTCGGTGGTGGTGGTGGTCCGGTGGTGGTGATGTTCTGTCGGTGGTGGTGGTGGTCCGGTGGTGGTGGTGGTGGTGGTCCGCCGGTGGTGGTGGTTGTGATGATGTGAGGTGAAGTTGGATGAGAGGTGAGAGAGTAAGAGTGGGTGAAATGGGAGGGGTAGTTTAGGAAAATCTTGAAAAAAATACGGACGATTTTTAGTAAATACGGGCGGTAAATAGTAATGCCCCCTTTCGTATAGAAAGGTGAAACTTTCTTAAAGTAGTACACTATGGCCTGATCCTCGCATATATTCCCAGTGATGAAGAGAGGAAGAGTTTGGCTTCACAATTATAAATATGTGAGTTAGATCATAATAATTTCTTTAACTTTTGGGAATAAGCAATGTGACTAGTACTTCTACTCTGGACAAAGGGGAATAATTTCTTGTGGAGTGGCTGTTTATTTTTTTTTTTTTCCTGGTTTGACTTCAAGACTTGAACTAGAATCAGGAAATGTTTTGTCAACTGAATTGTCTGGCAAGGGTTGCTTCGTTATAGTGAAGCTGGTTCGCATTCCGATCAAGCAATCTATTTGAAGGGATTATTTCAGAAATATCTGCCTTGTTTTACTTTTCAAACGTCAATTAACTTATATCAATGGCAAACTGTAATTAAAGGGCTTCCAACATGGACACAAAGTTAGACGGATTGGTGGTATTGTGTATAGAATCAAAATATGGGTAGTTTGGATCAGATTGGATTCAAGTTATATTCAGATTTCAGATGATGAGTCATTTGGTTTGGTTTCGGGTCAGAACCTAGTCTCCTGTCATTAGCTTATTATGCTAATTTATCAATCTTAATGTAATTTCAGATACAATTGGGTTTGGGTTGGATATCAACTTATGGGATACCAGTTGATTTTGCCAAGTCTGATTCTATATACAAATAATTATCTTATAAGTGGTTATTGAACTTTTTTTTTAGCTGATATCATGCAATGGTTTTTGCAGCATATTCCCAAGTGGTGGCTGTGGTTATATTATCTATGTCCATCTTCTTGGACCCTAAATGGTCTGCTGTCTTCCCAGTATGGTGATATACATGAAGAGATCACTGTATTTGACAAAACCAAGACGATAGCTTCTTTCATAGAAGATTACTTTGGGTTTCATCATGATCATTTGGGCCTCGTTGCTGCTGTCTTAATCATCTTCCCTCTGATTTTTGCATCTCTTTTGCGTATTTTATCGGGAAACTCAACTTTCAGAGGAGATGATTATTATCTGTGCAAATGTGTCGATTAGATGGGTTCATCGCTTTGGTAAGGTAGGATTTCGATAATCAAACTACTTAAAAACTTGACTAAAATATGCATCTTGTTCTGTTTGGTTAACATTTTAGGAGTTGTCTTTAGATTGTCAGCTTTGTCGAGATGATTGGTAGCTTTCCAACCGAAACAGGTGGCTGTGGCTGCAGTTCTTGCTAGGAAGGAGTAACTGCGCGCATATATTCTTAGGTGAGGCATTTGAAGAACCATTCTTGGTGGAAAACGTATACTCTATGTAGCCTTTTCCTATTCTTTTCTCCAGTTTTCAGGCTATGTGAAGTTGGTAAATTCTTGTAGATAATAGATATGTATAATATTGTATATACTCTATAATACACACTATAGCTTTTTCTAGGTTTGATGATGGTAGCAGATTATGTATTATGTGTATAGTTGTTATGGGCGAATTCCCATTAAGAAAGGACAACGGTTTTTCTTAGTTTAATAATACTTCTTTTGTTTTTTTAATCCTTTATCCCTATATAATTTACCTTTTTAACTGTCTACCATGCACATCTTTATCCCTACATATCTTCGTGTGATATGTCAAAAAAAGGTTATATTTTCACTAAAATGAATTATAATTAAACTGTTCTCATATAAGAAGTTTTCTCGTGTAAACTTTATTATATATATACACACACAAACACACATGGGGGTGCTCCTGAAATCAGGAAGCGAAGAGGGTACGACCGACGGAGCCAGACCTTTGCACCAGAATACGCTAGTTACGAGAAATCTTAGCTTCAAAACGTCTTTAAAGGGACGCATCGAGGCCCTAGGAAAAATCAATTTCTCTTTTCTTCCTCAAGAGGAACAAGGGGAGTATTAGGAAAGTGTCCGTGCAGACTTATATGAAGCGCCGAATCAAAATGAGTATAATCGAAAACTCAAGTTCGAGAATGGGATCTCCTGATCCGCGAGCAGGGGGGTGTGGGTGCATGGGTGTGAGGAGAAAGAAATGAGGGTTGGCGCAGGAGAGAGTCCGAGAGAAAATATAAATTGAGCGGAATTGTGATGGTTTTTACTAGCATAACTAATAGGTCCAAGTGCTTAACTAATTCCATTGTTAGCATGACATCAGTTGGTCTCATGTTAGTGTTAACGTGAGACTGTCTACTAAAGATGCTATATTATTATAGAAGTAAATTTTGGATGCGCTTTCTTCATCTTTAGAATAAATAAGTTTCAAGTTTAGTACTATCAGATAAAAACCAAGTACAAGTTTGTTCAGTTAAGTTTTAATAATTAAGTACGATATATTTAGATTCAGATAATTTCATCAAAAATAAAGCAAAGAGAATGTGTCCTTTATCTAAAAGGATTATAGTTCCGGTCCACAATAAATATATTATATTGATACATTAAAATGATAGGTAATATAATAATTGTAGACACAATACATGAGTTCGTTAAGTCCGAAATCTGAATTATGAATATATATTGAACACAGACTTTGGTTTACCGATTATCATGAGCTTTTGAAAATAAAAATAAAAATAATTGACAAGGTTTACTTGCAGGCTGCACAGCATATTCCATAATCCAAAGTGGTGGCTATGGTAATGTTATTAAATTCCAACATTTGGACTCTAAATTAGTATGCGCGTTTGCTAAGACGTGGATAAACACGAAGTAATTAAAAATTTTGGCTTATGAAATCAAGACATTTGCTGCTTTCATACTCTATTAAATTAACTACTTTGAAGTTTGAACTTTAGTACAATATTATACCTAATCAATTGCATCGTGTCCTAATCATCTTTCCCATACAATTTGCATCTCTTTTTGCGTAAATTACTGGGAACATGACCAGAATCTTATTAGGAGATGGTTATGGCTGCAACATGCGTAGTTTGATAGATGCGTTTTGTTTCGGTTAGGTAGATTTGGTGTACCACTAGTTTGGTCATCTACAACTACGAGGAATATGTTATGTTTGTTGTAATCTTTTTGATTGGCTCATATTGTTGGCTTTTATTGAGAAAGACTAATTTGTAAAGGTTTGGTAGTAAACAGTTACTCCAATTATCCAATTTTCTTACTCCTATAAGTAAAGAGATATGATAAATTGGGTACTGAGGTAAATAGGTAAGAATATCGATAATGGGAGGCTCTTAGACGACTCTTAATTTTAAGAGTTAGCTCTTAGGTGAGTAATGGGGGCTCTTAATAAGAAATAGGTGTGAACTTTTCTAAAATAAGAGCCATGTGTTCTTAATAAGAGATAGGTATGAACTTTTCGAATAAGAGCTAGTTGCTTTTTAATAAGAAATCAACTATTGAACCACTAAAAATTAACACTTAACAGATGAAGGAAGAAAAATGTTGACAACTCATGCATATTTATAAAGGAACATCAATTAAGAGATAGTGCATAAGAGATAGTGTATTTCTTTGGATATGTCGTAGGTTATTCTTATTTTTAGAGGGAGATGAGGTGGGAGAGGACTGAGAAGAGAGACTAAGAGATACCAAAATAAGAGTCTCCCATTATGAATAAGGCAATTGCACCTCTTAATTACTATCAAATTGTTTGCTATATAGGCAAACTCTTTTACTAGTTCTAATACTTTACTTTTACCATGAATCAATATCTTTGTCAAAGGACAATAAGTGAGTTCAACAACTTGTTTTCAAGTAGAGTGAAAATATACAATAATATACATGAACCTAGGTGCTTGGATGTATTAGGTCTCAACTCTCAAGTAAAGTCTTGAGTAAAAACTAAAAACTGATGTTGGGTGACTTGGGTCTTAGCAAAAAGTACCATTGACTTGCGTTTGGGAAAAGCAAAGCCGTGAGGTTGGTTTTTGATCTCAAATACGGCTATCCTCTAGTCGACCAAGTGAGCATGCCACGTGGGAGGCAACAATTGTTTTTGAAACTGATAAAGTAATACCATTTCAGAATTTTATCGTACAAAAGATATGATGCTAGTTTGACAACAGAAAAAAAATAATAGTGAAATACTAATATTACAAGTCTAAAGTTTGAGTCTTTGAGAGACATCTTAGGGTTAAACTGACCCATATACACAACTTAGAGCCTTAGAGGTAAAATAATAGAGTAACTTATCGGTTATGTTTTGTTCAACTTATTTTCAGTCCTTATAAATTCAGATAAGTTCATATAGGATTTAATAATGACTAATAAGGTCTAATAAGCTCAGTTCAACAAAAATAAGGTACGACAAGTTCAAATATAATAAGTTTATAGTGAAATTCAGATAAGTTCGATTAAGTTCAAATATGTTCAGATAAACAAAATTAAATTGAAAATTACAAGGCTATCATCTTTAATTGTCATTTTTGTCATGCATATATAAAAGTTTTTTTTTTTTGGTGTTTGCACCCGGTTCACCCTTCGGGCTACATCCGGATCGAGGCCAAGTTCGGGGTGGTTAGGTTCCATTCCTCGGTGTTGCGGGGATTCGAACACGGGTTCGTCCTACTAAATGGTCTAAGAACTAATTTTCTCGCTAAAATCAGTGAAAATCCTCACTGTAGTCACTGCTACAGCTCTTGAGTGGTCTTTCAGACTCGTGCTACTCGTGAGATAAAGACACTTAATATGTCTTCTTCGTAGTAACCAATACTGAGGGCATGTGTCACCAAAAAAGGAAGTAAAGGACCCATGCCTATTGCCTACCTTCAGCTAGAATTTCATGGTCCCATATTGTCCCTTCTCAGATGCTATTTTGTGGTCTACGACACTACAACGCCTCAACAGTCAACACCACCCAACAAATTCTTTACCTTGTTTTTAGTTTGAAATTTTGACTACAATAATGCATTAACAATCCGGATCATGTTGAGTTATTTAAAAGATGTTCTAAACAGGGGATTAAACCACAATCAAAATTGAGAATTATTAATGTCATGTCGATTTTGATCTTTTTAGTAAAAGATTAGGTGAAGAATTTTCATATCCACCATTCCACCTTACCTAAAGACAGAATGAAAAGATTTGGAACAGCAGTATATCAAGAAAATTAAAATTGTAGCCTATGAAAGAAGCCAGCAAATATTATGCAACTCAAATATATGATTACTGTGAACGAGCACGAATTACATTTTTGGATGCTGCTCAGCAGCTGATCCTTTACTTGCATCTATCAAACATCATACATATAAGCAGCAACTCCTTTACTAACAAATGCTGCCACTTCTACTACCACCAAAAACTCCCAATACCCATAATATCCAACTCTTCCACAAGTAACCAACTCACCCCAAACAAAGAAAATATAAAAAAGGGAAAGCAAGGACACAAGTGTAACCCATCATACTACTAAAAGCATCATACATTTCATTTGGTTAGAGAGCAGCTGCAGCCTGTGGAGGAGATCCGGGCACTTGCTTTATTGATCAAAAATATTAATCAATGAATTCTGACTTCACTCTTTCTCTGATTTAAGCTTGGGGCTTCTCCCACTTGAGGGGCTTGACAACCTCCCATGTGAAGTCTGCGTCATCCCTACCGAAGTGCCCGTAAGCAGCGGTCTTCAAGTACCTGCTGCCACCCTTGAGAAGGTCAAGGTTGATGGCGATCATACCAGGCCTGAAGTCGAAGGTCTCCTTGACAATTTGGAGGATCTCCTTGTCGGGGATCTTTCCAGTTCCGTAGGTGTCAACAAAGACGGACAAAGGCTCTGGAACACCAATGGCGTAAGAGATCTGGACAATGCAGCGGCGAGCAAGGCCGCTGGCAACAATGCTCTTGGCCGCCTGCCTAGCAATGTAAGCACCACTCCTGTCAACCTTGGTTGGGTCCTTTCCGGAGAAGGCACCACCACCGTGGGCACCCCAACCACCGTAGGTGTCGATGATGATCTTACGACCAGTAAGACCAGCATCACCGTGAGGTCCACCAATGACGAAACGGCCAGATGGGTTAAGGTGGAAGATGGTCTTCTCATCGAGGTACTTCTCAGGGATCACAGGCTTGATCACGTGCTCCTTCAAGTCAGCAGCAATCTCATCATTGGTAACAGTCTCATCGTGCTGAGTCGAGATGAGGACGGTGTGAACACGGATGGGAACCATGGCACCGTTGTCATTGTAGTACTCAACAGTGACTTGGGTCTTGCCATCAGGCCTCAACCATGGGCAGGTACCATTCTTGCGGACCTCAGTGAGGCGAGCACCAAGCTTGGTGGCGAGGACATGGCTGAGGGGCATCAACTCTGGGGTCTCATCAGTGGCATAGCCAAACATGTGACCCTGGTCACCGGCACCGATCTCCTCAGGACGCTTAGTAAGATGACCGTGGACACCCTGGGCAATGTCAGGGCTCTGCTGTTCAATGTAAACCAAGACCTTGCAGTTGTCAGCATCAAGACCCACGTCAGCGGACACAAATCCGATATCGCGGCAAGTCTGTCGGACAATCTTCTCATAGTCTACGTTCCCCTTGGTGGTGATCTCACCAAAGACCATGACCAAGTTGGTCTTTGTGCAAGTCTCACAAGCAACCTTGCTCTCGGGGTCTTGCGCAAGGCAAGCATCAAGCACTGCGTCAGAGATCTGATCGCACATCTTGTCGGGGTGTCCCTCGTTCACAGATTCGGAGGTGAAAAGGAAGGTGTCAATTGGGGCTGCCATTTTTCAAGCTGTAACAACAAAAACAATTCACATCAGCACAAGAACCACATCAAAATCCCACCTAATTAAACATACATACATACATACATACATCCTCTGTTCTTTTTCTATTGCAACAATTGGATTACTTACAATATACTCCCCATCAAAAGGTTACTTACACAGCAAAAAGTGGGCCAATTTTTTCGTAACTTTTTACATAACAGAAAAGAAACATCTTACACAACACTGCAAACGGATAAAGATAAAAAAAGGATAAGAAGAATAAAGCTTCAAACCAAACTTCCTAAGCAAATAAAGGTAATTCTCTCCCACTCACACTCATAGAATCTTACTCAAAGGTATAGATCCCCAATTAAATGTCACTATATATTCCCTAACAAGATTACAAGTTGCAACCATAACTTTTCCTTTCACTCTCTCTCCTCATTAAAACCAACATAAAATGGAATCTCATAATCATTCCCAACTTCCACTTACTATTTCATAAATAACTAAATAAAAATCATGAATAACTCCCCCCCAGATCTAACAAGCTAACTATGTTTTCAACACATCAACCGACAACACGAATCAACTACTCCGAAGCTAATTTAATCAAATCATCGTATAAAACTAAAACCCTAGCTAATCATTCACCGTACAACCATTTCAAATCAAAATTCCTCGATTAACATTCAGATCCTTCCAACAACATATGAATCAACCAGTAATCAACATAATAACGATTCAAATCATGCGAAAACCGACACACGAAAACCCTAATTCAACATTTCATATGATTCATCATTTCAATGAACCGTTTCTAACCTCAGATCTCCAAATAACAACAAAAAATCCACAAGATCTAAACAAAACAACCGATTTTTCAGCAGTTCAGATCTAAAAATCAATTAATTAATTAAATAATCATCCATAATTTTCGCGGAGTCAAAATATCAACGACTCCATAGCAAGTAGGAGAGAGAAAATGAAGCAGCGAAACTTTACCTGGAGAACGAAGAAGTTCCCGAAGAGCAAAGAAGCTGTGAAAGAAGAGAGAGAAAGAGAGGAGAGAGATTAGAGAGAGAAGGTCCGAGTCTTGTTATACAATTTGCAGACCGGTGTAAGGCGAGTTTTAAGAGACGAGTGAGGGGGTTATTTATAGAGAAAGTAGGAGAGAGAAAAGTTGGTAAATCTACCAAAGTTTTTTTCAAGGAGTGATGTGAGTCGTTGGATTTTGAGGAGTTGATCAGACGGATGAGATTTAGCGGGGTCGGTGAGAGAAAGGGTGAGAAATTAGTGGGGTCTATTTTTTTTTGGGGGAAGTGAAATGACGGTTTTGCCCTTGATGAGTGGTTGGTGATTAAGGTTGGTGGCTGGGCGGCTTGGCGACGCCGAATTTGTGGGAGATTTGTTAGTGGTAGAGTGGACGGCGTCGTTTTGAGAGGGGAGTGTTATTTTTTTTTGTTTATTTGTTGAATCCGGACTGATATTAAAGCCACATACAATATTTGTTTGTTAAGATATTTGATTTTGTTATTTTCTAGGACGATTTCAGGTTTTATTATTGACCATTTGTTGCTTTCTTTAATTTTGAGGGTCGTCGACCATTTATCACTTTAAATACGGACTGAAATCACTGAATAATACCAAATAATATTTAGAAGTTACAATTAGTTTGAGGGTGATGACATTATAGGTCGTTGTTTCATAGACAATATGAATAATAGTTATGATTTTATGGTCTTACGAAAAAAATTCAATCTAAAATTTATAAAATACTCCATCCGTCTCAGAATCGTCTAAACACTTTTCTTTTATGTTTGTCCCAAATTAGTTTAAACACTTCCATTTTTGGTATGGTCCCACTATTAATGTAGTATTTCTTTTACACGTTATTGGCCCACAGGCCCCACACTCTACCTTTTATGAATAAAAAGTTACCCAACTTTCTCTCTCCTCTAATAAAAAATACCTCACCAACTCCTATCACATCTACTTTTTTTAATAAAATAACATTTGATAACCACACTCCAACTTATCACCTTAAACTACGTGTCCCATCAATTGTTCAGATCTTTCTGAGACAGAGGGAGTAATGATTGAATATTTTTATTTTGTAAAATAATTTTTTTTTATAGGTAAGAAGAAATCATCCGGGCTGTTCTCGCATATGACCCCACCTAGATGCCCATTACAAGCCATACACCCCAACCCCCCTCCCCCCTCCAGTCCCCTCTTAAAACCCAAACAAATGTTTGAAGTAGGAATTGAACCCTAAACTTTGCTAGAGAAGATTGGGAAAACTCACCACTTGAGCCAACCCAATTCCTAAGAAATAATTCATTGGTTTCTAAATATTTAGCATACTTCTTTGGATATGTTTGCCAATGTATAAGTTTAACTATTGCTAATATCTCTAATTCTCTATAAGTATAAATTATTAACAAAATGTTATTTCGAAAGTATATATGTTGAAGGTGAATCTAACAAGATCTCGCATGACAATACTTTTTCTTATGTAGAATATAATTCACAAAATTAAGATAGCTCATACTCGCAAATCAAAGTATAAGAATAATTACTTCCTTGGTTTCTTAATGAAGTAATATTTTAAATGACTTGCTTTCTAAATAATTTTTTTATTAACTTGGTTTCTATATACTTGACATAGTTTGACTTAATTTGGTTTTCGGGACCAATATATGGACAAATAATCATCTGGTGGTTCTCGAGGGGTATTTTTTTCACCATTTTGATTGTAGGTTGTTCAAGAGGGGGTGACCAAGATGGGGGGTGACCAAGATCAAAATTCTTCATGAACCCTTTTAGGCTCAATTTTACTCGTTTTGTGATGAGTTTGAATTGAATACTTATATTTTGAGCTATAAAAGCGAGGAACTCAATATCAGTTGAATTCGGTTCTTGTACTTTGAGAATTGAAGAGAAGCAATACATACTTTTATAACTTTAACGAGATTGTCATGTAATTCTTTTACTTTAAAGCGTAAACGTCCGATAAAATTACAAAGTACGTAATGTAATACTTAGCATGACTTACTCGCGAAAAAGACTAACATAGAACCAAAAGAAAAACAATAAAAGTATTGTTCTTATTTTTAAAGTTAGTTATTGTGCTAAGCTTAAACTCATATTCAAAGTTCAAATTCCAAGCTTAATTAAGCTAGCCCGTGTTAGTTTAGAATGGGTTTGAGTTCGAATTCGAGTTTGACAGGGTCTTTTTTTTTGTCCTATCATGTGACTAGCCTAACCTACCTCAGATCACCTTATTTTCTGCCCATGTTTTCATTAAGTTAATGTAAGCTTCAAGTTTTACTTTTCCTTCAGTCCACGCTGTTCAGAGTGACTCAAAGAGATGTGGCATATGATCTATACTTCATTTCATTTCTTTTCTTTGAGGTAGGTGGGATAAAAGTATGGTCTACTGATTGACCAATTAACTTTTACCTTTTCGTCTATAGTTTTGATTCATTCAAATTACACCATATTAGTACCTAACTTATTTTGAGATGAGAGAAACTATTTTTAGAGTTGACTTATTTATTTATCTATCTAGAATTACTTTATTTTTACAATAAGCAGAATTGTGGCGGTTTCACTTAAAATTGGCTCAATTCCTAGAGTTACAGCATCTCAAACTTTTCGGCCTATACTTTAATTACCACTATCTTGCACAGCCATCCAACATTTCACTTATCTTTCCCAATTTTTAGCATTATATTTTCACATTCTTAGGAAATATTTTTGGTTAGACGAAAATCAATTTATAATATAATTAAAATGATTTCCATGAAAAATATTTTTTAAGAGAAAATAAAATTGTAAATTAGTTTTCTGTCTTGTTCCTCTTTGAGAAGTCACGAGATAAAATTGAATAGTGAAAATGAATGGGGGAAAATTAATGGGAGGAAGGAGAGAAAAAAATGAGGCATTTCTTTCTGTAATTGATATGGAAAATGTTTGACAATATCATATTTGTTACACTTATGAATATATAGCTCGTGTGAAAACAATTTTGAATTATCTCATAAAAATCATGATAAGTCGAGGTAAAGATTCAAGAGCTCTAAATATATTTGATATGAAGTGTCGATGTCCAATAGTACAATGAGCAAAATATACTCAAAATGAAAGCTCCAAATAGACAAAAAAATAGTCTTGAATGTACCATCAATATCATACATATGGTACATCTCGGTGTATGATCATGAATATTCTCATCCAATAGTACTAATAACGCTAACTCTAAATGCACTTTGTTCTTACATCTTTCAACTTTTCCCATGAGTAGCACGACCAATGAAGTACATGAACCCATTAATAATGTCTAGGTAGCTAAGACATAGATTAAATAAGAGTATATTCTATTTTTCTATAGCAATGAAACACCACTTCATTAAATAAAACTCAAAAAAGTTACATTTAACCATACATATAGGAGTACATACTACGCAGCTCTAGATCTAACATGTCCAAAATCATAAGAACGAGGATCTAATAGAAAAATAATAAAGAAGATATAAAGAAGATCAATATTAGTAGTAGTCAAAGAATATAGACTATTTACTCAAAGATGATCATGTGCACATTCCTACCGACACTACTTTTGTAGAGTCGGATCCAAATTTGTACGCAAACAAACTGATTCTGATATTCTGTTAGTGTGATCTGTACGTTGTTGATCCCTATTAATTCCATACTAATAGCAGTACTATAGCGTCCATTTTAAGCTAATAATACTCTCTTTTAGATAGTACTACACTATGTAGTACAGCTATATAAACTATGGAAAAACTTGAAAAGCAACAAATTAGTAAAGGGAATGCAGTGAGAAATCTTTCTGGCAATAGAATTACCACCTTTTACCAGTTAATTCTGGTACAGTACGTATTTAGCAGTTAACAGAATTTGGCAGGTTGTACCAGGGTGTCACACTGTCATTTATGTGCCGCCTTATTTTTAAAGTAAATCTGAGATCCACCGCTCAAGTGTGAATGATTTAACTACGGTTGCACACCCTGTGATTGTGAGACACTCCATGAAGGATTTTGTCCTCGATCAAGTGTAATAAACTAAATGTATATAGACAAATTATAAAGATAATATATTCAATAATATTAGGTGATTGCAACGTCTTGTTGAAGCTAATTGCAGTTTGTTGGGCTAGTATAATTGGTCCAACTACTAATATATATTAGGTCTTATGAGGTCACACAATGTGACAACCCTTGGATATTACCCAAATCCATTTGTGAAATGGGTTGGATGGTTTTTAAATGAGTAGGATAAGTTGTAACTCATGAGTTTATTAGACTCATAATGTGTGACATTATGAGGCAAATAAAGCCTCATGAAACATCTATTTGTAACCACCTTATATAAAAATATGGGGGTTACAAAGTAGATAGATTATTACATCATCTTTGGAGAGGAAAATCTGATTTTTCTCTTTGCTCTTCTTTCCCCATTCGGCTATCACACACCTCAAAAGCAAGGGAGTTCTTCTCTCTTCCGTACTAGCATACGTGGTGATCCAAGGGTTGTTCGTGGACCAACACTAGAGGAACGACGTTTGACATTCTAAAGGATCTCCACTAGAACGCTTGTGGTGTAAGAGGAATTCACGCATCAAGAGGTATATTCTATACTCTTAATAGATTCATGTTAATTTATGCAAAGATCTTGGTGTTAGATGTTTGAGTATATGATACTCGTTTTCCGCATTAAGCATCTAAATTCCTACAGTGGTATCATTTAGCCTATTACATAGATTAATATGATCATGTTGATGCATGTTTTCCTTCATATTTTAATTCCTTTAGGGGAGGGTATTAGCATGAGGATATTTTTTGCATGGTTAAAATTTGATTTTAATCTTGTAGGAGTATAAAAGTTGTTTATACATTTTTCACTACATACATACATATAAATATATATATATATATATATAATTGTTATATTGTTTCATGTTTTAATTAAGTTGTTAATTAGACTATGATATATATATGTATGATTCATGAATTGCGCGCTTTGTTTTTATGCGTAATATGATTATGTATAATTTAGTGGCATAAATTTTTGAATTTGAGGCCAAGTATGATTTATTTATGCGTAAAAGTGTTTTAATGTATAAAGAAAATCATGCATTTATCGGTTAAAATTCCCTGAATTGAGATCGAAAAACGGAGGCAGGGCCTGGTCGCTGGGTGCCACCCTGGTCGCGGGTTGCGACCCTGATCGCGGGGTGCGACCCTGCTTTCTGGTCGTAACGCATGGTTCTTGTTTTCAACGGATTAAAACATTTAAATCCGTTTTTTCCCTTAATGCATATTAAGTAGCTTTTATGCTTGGTATCCTATTATGCTAATGCTTAAAAGAATTAAAATTATGTTGAGAGTTCATTTTATGATATTTAATTTTATGTTAGGATGTTAGTTTTAATAAGTTGATCAATTCTTTCATGCTAGTATATGTGATTGAATATCATGTTATGTTTATATTTTTAATATGATTAAAATATATGTGGTGCCTAAAAGTACTTATGTATTTTTCTTTAAATTCAATAGTTGATTAAATTTGTTAGATTAATATTTTAAAGCCCTTGGGAGATAAATTCTAATATGATTAAAATTTGTCTTAAGGTACTAACCATTTGATTTAATATGAGATTAAATCTAGATGGTGTTATTATGTTTTAAAGTTGTTAAAGCATAATAATTTATTTTAATAGTTGATTAAAATGCATGTTTTATATATATGATATTATGAATGCATGCGGTGACTAGTATGACCCAAACTTGGATAGAAAATACGATCTGCGTATCGTTAATGTATTTTTGTAATCTAAATACGATCTGTGCATCGTTGGTATTTTTGTAATTTTTAGTTTAAAATTCCATAAATGATTATTCAAGTTGTAATAAGAAGAATGGTGATTCAATCTTATCCCATGAAGCACAAGGATGGAGATCCATGGTGATTCAAGAATGGAGGCCTTAAAGAGTAGTCTTAAGGGTTAGGGGCCATACTAGGATCACATATTATTTTATGCATTTCAATATTGCTTTTGAATGCTTTCTAAGTTTTATTATGCATGTGATTTATTTTTCCAATGAGTTCACTAGTAATTAAATCACATAATAATTTACTTAGGTCCCTAAAGCTAATACTGGGTAATTGCTATTCCAAATAAACATCTACTAAAACCTTGATCGTTAGTAATAGGTTCTGCCAATTAAAGCAGAGTGTTACTTCCAATCTTGGGGTAAGTAGAGTAAATTTCAGAAATTTGCATGTTTAGTTTGGTTTGGCCCAACAAAATCATCAAAACGGTTTTGGATTTTGAAACAAAGGATTGGGTTTTTGTGGTTGGGTGACAAGTTCTATCTAGAATTAGGAAGGCTCTCCCCAACGTTGTGGGTAACTTCCTTACCTGGGAGCTTTAATCACCTTAGCAATCACCCATCAACTAAGAATTACCATTGTTGTAATTAGTAAAGGCGTTTACTTACCTTTTAAACTTGGTTTTAAGTTGAGGCCAAAGTCCACTTATAAATTATGTTTGATAGGATCTTAGAATCACTTGATTCAAAAAAAAAAAAGGGGACACTTTGAAAATTGATCAAGTGCATAGCTTTTATTTTAAAGTGTTTAAAATTTGTTAAAAGCTGTTATGATAAACATACTTATTACTTTTGCATCTTCAATGTAGCTGTCATGTCTGGTAACAACAATAATTCACCTTTTAACTTACGTTCAATCCTTGAGAAGGATAAGTTGAACGGGAACAACTTCCTTGATTGGGAAAGGAATCTAAGAATTGTTCTTAGATCCGAAGGTCGAAAGGATGTTCTTGAAACCCCGATCCCGGTTTTAACAACCACCTCTACTGAAGCCGAAAAGGCGGCCCATAAGGCCGTTGCAGAAAGGTCAGTAATTGTTACTTGCCTTATGCTCGCGGCTATGGAACCAAGCCTTCAAAAGAGGTTTGCAAGCTTGGATGCCTACAATATTATCCAACAGCTGAAAACCATGTTTCAACAACAAGCTCGGATAGAGAGGTATGAGACTCACAAGGCTATTCTGGAGTGTGCGTTAGTCGAAGGCAAGCCGGTTGCCACTCATGTCTTCGAAATGATTGGTTATATCGAGGCAATGGAGAGGTTGGGCTTTCCTTATAGCCAAGAGTTGTCTACTGACATCATACTGCACTCACTTCATGAAGGATTCAACCAGTCTAGGTTGAACTTCAATATGAATGGGGTGTCGAAAACCCTTGTTGAGTTACATGGGATGCTCATGACTGCCGAGCAAAACATCTCTGTTGCACCTAAGAAGGAAGTTCTTATGGTTCAAAAGGGAAAGGGTTTTAAGAAGGAATGATGTGGCAAGAAAAAGTAAGACAAGGGCAAGCAAGTTGCCACTAAGACTGCTGATAAGCCACAGGCAAAGGCAAAACCAAAGCCAAAGGTAGCCTCAAATGCCAAGTGCTTCTATTGTGATCAAATGGGTCATTGGAAGCGTAACTGCCCGAAGTATCTGAAGGATAAGAAGTCTGGGCTTCTTCTTCAGGTATCTATGTCATTAACATTAATTTAGCAACATCTACTTCTTGGGTATTTGATACCGGTTGTGTTTCTCACATTATTTCAAATGTGCAGGGACTAAGAAGGAGTAGGGGAGGTAGAACTGCGCGTTGGAAATGGTGTAAGAGTTGCGGCTGTTGCAGTTGGGACTTATAGTCTACCTTTGCCTTCCGGTTTAATATTAGACCTTAATAACTGTTATTATGTTCCTGCTATTACCAAAAACATTATTTCTATTCCTGTTTTGGATAGTGAAGGATTTTCATTTACAATTGAGAAAGGTTGTTTCTCTATTTATTTGAATTCAATGTTTTATGCCACTGCTAAAAGGTCTAATGGTTTATATTTCCTAGACTTAGACAAAGATGTCCTTAACATAGACAGCAGAAAACATAGATCAAGCGATACTAATCCTACTTAATTATGGCATTGTCGTTTAGGACATATAAATGCGAAACGCAATCAGAAGTTACATAAAGATGGAATTCTAACATCCTTTGAGCCATTTGATGTGTGTGAATCATGTTTAATGGGTAAAATGACAAAGTCACCTTTTACTGGAAAGGGTGAAAGGGCCAGTGATCTATTGGACCTAATACATACTGAGCACCAAAGCTAGGGGAGGGTTTGGGTACTTCATTACTTTTACTGACGATTTAAGTAGATATGGATATGTCTATTTAATGAAGCATAAGTCGAAATCATTTGAAAAGTTCAAAGAATTTCAGAATGAAGTCCAAAACCAGCTAGGCAAAACAATCAAAGCACTACGATTCGATCGTGGTGGTGAATATTTGAGCCAAGAGTTTAGTGATCACTTGAAGAGTTGTGGAATTCTTTCACAACTCACTCCGCCTGGAACACCTCAGTTGAATGGTGTATCCGAAAGGAGGAACCAAACTCTACTTGATATGGTTCGGTCTATGATGAGTTTTGCTGATCTACCAATCTCCTTCTGGGGAAATGCTCTCGAAACTGCTACTCACACTTAATATAACTCCATCAAAGGCAGTAGAAAATACACCATATGAGACATGGTGTGGAAAAGTTCCAAGCTTGTCTTTTCTACGTATTTGGGGTTGTGAGGTTTATGTAAAACGTTTACTTTCAGATAAACTCGCCCCTAAATCAGATAAGTGTTTCTTTGTGGGTTATCCCAAAGAAACCAAGGGCTATTACTTCTACCATCGAACTGAGGGTAAAGTGTTTGTTGCTCGTCGTGGTATCTTTTTGAAAAAAGATTTTATTTCCAAAAAGGCAAGTGGGAGTAATATATTTCTCGAAGAAGTTCGAGAAAAGCAACAAATGGACATAATTCAACCTATGTTAGAGTCAGAAGCACAAGTGCCAGCTGTGGAGCTTGAAGTAGTTCCTCCAAATGGAGGAATCTTCTCCCATAACTGACTAAGTGTTGGAGGACGTGCATCCTGTACACGAACCTCCTACTGTCCCACTCGAATCTAATTCGTGCGAAAATTTTCAAATTGTTGAGAAGAAAATTTCTCCTGTTGCATCCCCTCGTAGGACTAGTAGACGAAGAATACCAAACAAAAAGTTTGTTGTTTTTTTGTTAACCGAAAGTTCTGTAAAAAATGATTTTAGAATTTGAGGAACCTACTACTTACAAGCAAGCTTTAATGAGTGAAGACTCCGAAAATTGGCTTGAAGCCATGAGGTCCGAAATGGCATCTATGTCTTGAAAATCAAGTATGGGACTTGATGGATTTACCCGATGGGGTTACACCTATTGGTTGCAATTGGGTTTTCAAAGTGAAAACAGACAAGGATGGTAACATTCAGATTTACAAAGCAAGGTTGGTTGCAAAAAGGTTCAAGCAAGTTCATGGTATAGACTATGACGAAACCTTTTCACCAGTAGCAATGCTTAAGTCCATTCGGATACTCCTAGCGATCGCTGCCTTTTATGATTATGAGATTTGACAAATGGATGTCAAAACCGCTTTCTTGAATGGGTTCTTGAAAGAGGATGTGTATATGACACAACCGGAAGGTTTTGTGGATCCAAAATATCATAGGAGGGTATGTAAGCTTCAAAAGTCCATTTATGGATTGAAGTAAGCATCCCGGAGTTGGAATCTTCGTTTTGATGAGGCAATCAAACAGTTTGGTTTTCTCAAAAATGGAGAAGAGTCTTGTGTTTACAAGAAGGAAAGTGGGAGTAACATAGTCTTCTTGGTCTTGTATGTAGATGATATACTTCTCATAGGAAACGATATTCCCATGCTTGAGTCAGTCAAGGAATGGTTGAAGAGTTGTTTCTCGATAAAAGACCTTGGAAACGCTGAGTACATTTTGGGGATCAAGATCTATAGGGATAGGTCTAAGAGGATGATTGGACTTAGCCAACTGACTTATAAACATAAGATCGTTACTAAGTTCAATATGGAATACTCTAAGAGAGGTTTTGTAACACCCCGACAATTCTCTCTTTTCTAAAACACCTTTTTTAATATAAAATATAGAGAATTATCAAAGTATTATCGCCCGTGTGAAAACGTACCGGCTTATTCAGAATTTTGCAGCGGAAAACATACTAATAATCTTTATAAATAAAATTAGTCAACAACAAAGTCAACTCCAAAAGTCAAACCAACAAAAGTCAAAGTCAACTTAAAACCAACACCAACTACGAAAAGTATAACTCAAAAGTATTATAAATAAACCACACAAGCTCTCCAATCCCGAACCCAATGATGCATCATCTGCAAACCTGTAGAGGGACAATGCACTATTGATCCCTAGAGACTGCTCACCAAAATGGGTCATCACAGGATCAATAAGGCATAGCCATGAGCAACATACACAAACAAAAGCATGTAATCAGCAAAGCTGAGTACTACATACTAAATAAATAAACAATCTTAACATGATACTAATAAATAGTAAGCAAGAATAAATAATAACATAATAACTTGCAGATAACTTTTACTGAACTAAACTTTAACAACATTCTTATTACTTTAAATGGAATAGTCAATGGACCGAGTTGTCTAACTAAAACCAGCCTTCCCTTTGGAAGAAGGAATACGGACGCGACTCCGTATTCCCATGACCTACGATATCGACTTATCGAGGAACCTTTTAAATATAAAATAGGACACGGTGATCAATCCGGCCCCAAAAATAGCCATGGCACGCTCACCATGTACCCCAACTCCTATTTGTCCAACACTTTAGACGTGCACCAGTCTAAAGTTATTGCTATCCAGTTTCACTTTACATGATTTACCAGTTATTACTTAATATGACTCACAAGCAACACAAATAGCAAAATCAACAAACAATCACAACTTTCTTTTTATCTTAGGATTAGAAAAGTGATCATACAACTTAACAACCCAAGATTAATTCCAACTTTAATTCAATCTTTCTTATTTATTGAACCTAGCCAACAACCAAATACCTTTCATAAGTATAAAATATCAACTTACCAAATAAGGCCCTCGGTCCTTATAAAGCAGTGAAATACTCAAAAGGGAACAAATGATCAATCATGATCCAAACCAATATATATATTAATTCCCCCATGTTAATTAATAAAATAAAGTTCCCAACCATATGCTTGCATCAATCTTCCATACAAACATAATATGAATCTCATAGTCAACATGTTTCACACAACGACATAAAACATGCAAATCCAACATAAAGGAAATCATATATGAACTCAACATAGTTCCTATACATGATACTACATAATTGTCATCCTTAAAATCATGATACTAATGCAATCAACACATAGGTATGTATGTACCTTGTGTAGACAAAATTCGAGGCTACTTTAACAAGCTTAAAAGTCGCCTAAAGAATATTCTCCGCCTAAAACAACCAATATAAATCCAAGATCAATCCCTTATGAATTTACAGCAATAATAAAATACTTTAAACCATTCTTAAAAGTGTTTAAAAACCTTTCCCATCAATAAAACTTAAGTATTAAAGCCCCCTAGTATAGTACTACTATAATAGCTGTCAAAAACTCTCAAAACTCATGTTTTAAAATCATAAACTCCAACATCAACACTCTTTTTAAATTTCTAGCAACACATAACATATTAAAACTCTTTTTAAACATGCTTAAACATATTTCAAATCATAAGAATAATCAATTTCATAAACTATAATATACTACTATGATTTTCCAACCTTTAAAACCTAAAAATTCATGCTTTGATAATTAAAAATCCATTTCAAACCTAATATGCAAATCTGAATTTTATTTCTTCAATACATATATTATATAACTTAGATTCAATATTAAATCATCAAACTATAACTTTTAAACATAAACAAATTAAAACAAAACTTAAAAATATAAACTTTGAATAAAACTTGAGGAGGAAGAAAAGAAATCAAACCAAAGCAAGAAGGAGGACAACACACCACACGCCGGTGGAGGAAGGAAAAGGCGGCGGCGCCACGGCAGGCAGTGGCGGTGGCCGGAAACTGGCGGCCGATCGGAAGAAGAAAAACCGAAGGGGAAAAGAAGAAGGAAGAAAAGAAAAGGAGAGAGAAAAATAATGAGTAGGGCCGAAAAATTGGGAGGAAAGGAGAAGAGAGGAAATAACTTATGTGGGAAAAATTAGGGGTTTATGGGGTTTATATAGATTTCCCCTTGTGGGCTTAGGAAGAGGTAATTGGGCTTGAATTATAAATCATTTTCCAAGCCTAAGAGTGTTTGGGTTCTTCAAACCCATCTAAGAGTCCTTTTCCAAATCCAAAAAGTATTTCAAACATTCCAAATACTTTTCAAAGCATGACTTTAATAAAATATTTGACTTGCATAAATCATTAAAATAATTCCTTTGACTTTCAAATAGTCAACCTTTGAAGAAATAAATCATTAAAATACTAAAATATATTGTAAAATAAATAACTATATATTAAAATATATTTATAAAATCCATAAATTTACGGGGGATTACAGGTTTTCTACCCATGCAACATGGTGTGTCGCTTAGAAAGACTCATTGTCCTTGTAGACCTGATGAGATTAAGCGAATGAGTAATGTTCCTTATACGTCAGCTATAGGGTCCATTATGTACTCCATGATTTGTACTCGCCCAGATGTTTCATATGCCTTGAGCATGTGTAGCAGATTCCAATCAAATCCAGGTGACGCACACTGGAGTGGAGCTAAGAATATCCTAAAGTACTTAAGAAGGAATAAGGATAATTTCTTAGTGTATGGAGGTGAAAGTAAGTTAATTGTTAAGGGTTACACAGATGCGAGCTTCCAAACTGACAAAGATGATTTCCGATCCCAATCTGGTTTCATCTTTTGTCTAAATGGAGGGGCAATGAGCTGGAAAAGTTCAAAGCAAAGCAGTGTCGCAGATTCTACAGCAGAAGCTGAGTACATTGCTGCGGCAGATGCAGCAAAGGAAGCTGTTTGGATGAAGAAGTTCATTCTGGAGCTAGGAGTAGTGCCTAGTGTTGGAGATGGTATTGTTTTACATTGTGATAACAATAGTGCCATAGCTCAGTCTAAGGAACCAAGATCACATCAAAGGTGTAAACATGTACTTAGGAAGTTTCATCTCATTCGAGAAATCGTTGAGAGAAACAAATGAAATAGTTAGCAAAGTTCATACGGATAGCAATGTCGCTGATCCTTTGACTAAACTATTGCCTTAGCCTAAGCATGAGAGTCATACTAGGGCTATAGGGCTTAAGCATGTAGGAGAGTGGTTTTGATTGTGTACTATTTACTTTTAATTAGTTCACAGTTGTAGTTACTCTTGTGATATGTTTGGTTATATTTATCAATAAAAGGTTATGTTCTTATTTAATATTGGTTTAGTATTAAATAAAACGTTCAAAGTATTTTATAACGTTTGATAGGATTGTCAAATACGTGATTTGACAAATGAAACCCTATCCAGTGAACAGGAGTTATAATATACCTTGGTCCCTAGTTCGAATCATTAAAGTTGAACGTAAATGATTCAGTACCATGGACTAGATTGCAAGTTGATTGATAGCGCAGTTTCATGGGCTATGGGGACATAGATATGTCTAGTCATTTGCATAGGCGTGTATAGTTGATACACGTTGGGGCGGACCTAGTGGGAGTTCTCTAAAAGGTTTATGAGAATCTCATTAATATATTTAGTGGACTCCTTTGACATGAGTATGACACTATTCTTACATAAGGATTAGTATGTTTTTGACACCGCAAAACGTCGTGCCATAAAAGGAGGCTATAAAGGCAAGTGGGTCGGAACCGCCACGAATTGAGTGGGAGTTTTGGTTATACAAGACTGGATAAAGTCCTCCTAAGAGTTAGTATTGGTGTCTTGGCCTCTTGAAGAGCGAGAAAACTGAAAATGCATGGCCGTGCTCAAATAGAATAAGGAGTTAATCGTTTGTTTCGACAGTTCGAACTCGGATTTCAAGAAACAACTTGAATATTGGTATGGTTTACATATGATGTTACCATGTCATCAAGTTAGACATTAAGCGATTTAAGGAGTTTGAAGGTTACACACTTGTTCTTAGACAAGTGGGAGATTGAAGAATTTTATCCTCGATCAAGTGTAACAAACTAAATGTATATGGACAAATTATGGAGATAATATATTCAATAATATTAAGTGACCGCGACGTTTTGCTAGAAGCTAATTGCAGTTTGTTGGGCTAGTATAATTGGTCTAACTACTAATATATATTGGGTCCTATGAGGTCACACAATGTGACAACCCTTGGATATTACCCAAATCCATTTGTGAAATGGGTTGGGCGGGTTTTAGATTTGTGGGATAAGTTGTAACTCATGAGTTTATTAGACTCATTCTGTGTGCCATTATTAGGCAAATAAAGCCTCAGGAAAGGGACATGGACATCAGCCGCCCATCAGCCTGGATCGAACAGTTTAGTAGCCACATGTTGTACACCTCTTGCAACCCACGTCGGACTGTAATGCTAGTGTGGTGGCCCTCATGTAGATGAATGCGGTGCTCATTGTGGTCAGGGCTTATTCCTGTCAAGTCATCAGTGCTATAGCCAATGGTCTTTTTGTGAGTCTGTAAGACCGTTAGATTATGCTCATCACCTGCAACAGACTCTAAGACAAGCACATCATTTGAAGTAGCATGGGAGGGGGAATGAGGCATGCAATCATGGACCGGTTCATCTATAACATCAACACTATAACATGATTCCTCTAGCATTGGGATTTTAGGTGCATTGTTTAGGCTAAACATGACCTTATCACCCCCCACAGTCATTGTCAGTTTCCCACTCTTAACATCTATCACTACCCCATCAGTATGGAGGAAAGGTCTCCCAAGGATAATGGGTGTTTGAGTGTCTTCGGCCATGTCTAATATTACAAAGTCCACAGGGATAAAGAATTTACCGACTCTAACAGGAATGTCCTCTAATATACCTAGGGGATATTTCGCAGAACGGTTAGCCATTTGCGAGTAATGGTAGTACATTTTAATTCACCCATGTTCGGTTTGCTTACGAGATGGAAAAAGGCATGACACTTACACTCGGCACCCAAATCACATAAAGCTTTGTCGATAAATATGGTGCCAATGTGACAGGGGATGGAAAAACTCCTGGATCTTTCAATTTAGGTGGAGACTGGTTTTATAAAAGAGCACCGCATTCGCGGTAAAAGCCACGCCTCCACCTCATTGAGAGTCCGCTTCCTCATCAACAGTTCTTTCAAAAATTTAGAATAAGTAGGCACTTGATTTAATAATTCAGTAAAAGGAACTGTTACCTGCAAATTCTTTACCACCTCTAAAAACTTACCATACTGGTGGTCGAGCTTCTTCTTGATCACCGGAGGCACGGTTTTCTCCTTAGTCACCTCCATAGTCTTGTCTGCAGCTCCTCTGCTCGCCCGAGGTTCAAGATCCTCAGGCACTTCTTGTGGTTTCTTAGCACTTGGTGATTCCACCTCTAACATTGCCGGAGCATCGTACCGCACTCCATTGCGAAGGGTGATAGCATTGGCGGTGTCCCTAGGTTGCATTGGTTGCAAAGGCAATGACCCGAGATGGCCTATTAGCAGAGGAACTAGCCAGCTGAGCTATTTGTGACTCCAACATCTTATTATGTGTCCCTTGCAGCTTATTCTAAGCATGCAGGCTCTCAAATTGAGACCTGGTATCTGCTTGAAAGGAAATAATACCTTTCTGCATCTGCAACATTAGACTTTTGAGTTCGGCAATAGCCGGGTCCGAAGGAGGTGTAGATTGATCTTTGTTGAAACCGAGTTCTCCGATATCCGGGAGGAGCTTGTGGTTGATATTGTTGTTGTTGATGATGCTTGTGGATAATGTTGTTGTTGCGGATTCATCACATTATTACTCCTATACGAGAGATTTAGATGATCTCTCATCCCGGGATTATAGGTATTGGAGTAGGGATCGAACTGAGGCTTATGTGGTGACTGTAATGCGTGCACTGGCTCACTAGAATGTGAAAGAGCGGGGCACTCTTGAGAGTTATGTCCAGTTATCCCACAAGCGTCACAGATGAAAGCATTGTGATCAGAAACACTAGCCATAGCATTGACACTCATGTGAGGGGAGGAATTGTTACCTAACTTCAAAGAATCAATCTTCGGTGAAGAGCGGCTAGTTGTCCGATCGGTAAAGAAATGGCTTCAACATCATGTTTGCCTCCCTTTGTCATAGAAGAACGAATAGTAGACGCTTG
This sequence comes from Beta lomatogona, assembly GCA_947646795.1. NCBI lineage: Eukaryota > Viridiplantae > Streptophyta > Magnoliopsida > Caryophyllales > Amaranthaceae > Beta > Beta lomatogona. The sequence goes on along the minus strand of CANSNZ010000991.1, from coordinate 434,982 downwards.
GTTAGAAGCGAGTTTCTCCAGAAGTTCAGACCCTTCGTCTACGGCTTTATCCATGAAGAACCCACCAGCAGCTCCATCAATTACCCGTCTCGTATCTACATCAACTCTAGTGTAGAAAATGTGGCACAGATACCACTTGTCAAAACCATGATGGGGACAAAGACGCTGCAGATCTTTGAATCTTTCCCAAGCTTCATATAGTGACTCTCCAGGATCTTGGGTGAAAGTTATTATGGCATGACGCATATCTTGAGTCTTTTGGTAAGGGTACCACTTGATGAGAAAAATCTTTGAGAGCTCGCCCGGTGGTGATGGTGGAAGGCGACTTATTATACCAAAATAGAGCTTTGTCGCGCAGAGAAAAACCAAATAAGATGAGTTTCATCTCATCAGCAGTAACACCAGCTTGCTTCTGAGTAGCACAACATTGTAAAAACCGCTGCAGGTGCTGATTTGGGTCTTCAGATGGTAACCTAGCAAACTGATTATTGAACCATATTCAGAACACGAGACTTTATTTCAAAGTTTGCAGCAGCAATAGTAGGCAACCGTACCCCAGTGGGCACATTATCAGGAGATGGTTGTGCATAGTCTCTGAAGGTCGGTTTAGCTTCGTCACCCATTCTAGCAGTAATAGGTGAGGCAGGGAATTCTTGTTGTGGTGAAGATGGTGGAGAAGGTGTCTTTTGGGAAGGTGTCCCTGCAGACAACTTGGTTTGCTTAGTTGTCTTTTTGAGTCTACGAGCAGTCTTTTCAATCTCCGGGTCAAATGGAATGAGATTTGGGGATTTTAATTTCCTACTCATACATCAAAAACACTAAAACAAACGTGAGATGCTCTAAAGAACAGGTGTTCTTCAGAGTAGAGGTTAGTGTAATACTATAATTCAGACAAAATAAAAATAAACCGTCTCCCCGGCAACGGCGCCAAAATTTGACAGGCTAAAGTCGTATCACCTTATCAAAAATAACCTAAGTTCCACTAACAAGTAGTCAGGGAAGTCAGGATCGAATCCACAGGGAGAAAGTTATATTATTGTATCTGAATTCTAATATTATACTAACTAAATCAGTTGAAAAGGGGTGTGTGACTAAACTAATAGGCAAATGACAGAACTAAATATGAAGGTAAGAATCAATTAATAAAGAACTAGGACTATGGATCACTATGCATACAATTTGGGAAATCAGAGACGAATAATATTCACCCAATAAGTCAATTTATCTAGGGCACATGTAATTTCTCTCGAACATTACCTCCCTCAAAGATCACCTAGCCGCTCTCGCATAGTCAAGGATCACTATGCCTAATGATTGAAAGCCTATATGAAATCTCTCCTCTCGAAGCAGATTCAATATTGCGATAATAGAAATACAAATCAGACCCAATTCATAAATCTAGCATGAACGATTCAATCACAGGAAACAATTGAAATATAGGGTAATTATACTAATCTATCAATCCCTCATTGCATACATAGATCCCCACAATCCTAGAAATAAAACTACTCACTCATGCTTGAGAAAACAATAACAAATTCCATGTAAAAATTCATACTTTGAACTATTGCAAATAACTAAGAAATTAATCTAATCAGTAATAGAGAAAACAATAAAGAGGATTACCAAATTGAAGAATTATATTAAACTTGCGAATAATCCAAAGGTTTGATCTTGAATTCACAATGAAAAGTAGTAAAAGTAGGGTTCTTGAGAGAAACTATGAGAGAATAAGGATTAAAACAAAGATGAAAAAAAAGATGTTCTAACTTTTCTATTTATACTAAGTAGCCTGAAACTCATTAAATGAGCGCACGGAACAGACACCCGATCGGGCCAAGCCAGCCCGATCAAATCCGGCTCAAACGCTGCAACAGAGGCCAAAAACGTCACCGCCCGATGAAATTGGGTCGACTCGCCCGACGCCATCGGGCCGAACTGCCAGTCTCAGCATGAGCACAACCCATCACCAAATCACGCCCGACGCAATCGGGCCTAACTACCCGATCGGGCTCCTCACCGAAATAACGACCGGGCGACATCGGCCGATCGGGACTGCAACGACACAACTTAACTCCCTTATGAGCGTCCGATCGGGCGAGTGGAGCCCGATGGAATCGGGCTGTGGTGCATATCTTCCTTCTTGGCTCTAAACGCCAAGACATCAATTCTTCTTTGCTCAAGGGTCCCGGAAAGTGTCCTCGGGACTTTGAAACTCCGCATGAAACCTCTCCAAATCCAAAGTATAATGGTCAAATAATAGTAGAAAATAGAGAGATAACTCCCTAAAACCCGCAATCGAACACGTAACGAAAAACCACAACTCGATGGAGAAAGTTAGCATAAAATGGCTCCTAAGAGCACCATCGATACACATTTTAGCTCAAATATAGGGGGAAAACACTATATAAAACCCTAACATCAGTCCACAATAATTTAGTGGACTAAATCCATATAAGTTTTTTTACTATATTTATTAGCAATCACAGTTTCATTTGCAAAAACAAATGGAAAAAACACAATCTATCCAATGGGTAATCCACCCACTAGAAATATATATTAAAACTAGAAATAGACATTAATAATTAGTGGAGTATAACTCAACAGAGTTAATTATTTTTTAATTGTATATTTCTAGTGGATAGTCTACCTAGTGTTGAACATTTATAGGGTAATGGGTTTTATAAGCTCATATGATTCTATACTAGAAGAGGAGGAGGTCTAGTATGCTAAGATTAGAATGCGCAAAATCACGTGAAACAATCAGGCAAGTCAGGAGGTTGGTCGCGGGTCGCGACCTGCGCACTTTCGAGACTCGCGATCTGTATCGCGAGTCGCGACGTGTATTCTGACTTGGGGCGTGAAATTTTGCGTGGACGGTTTATAACCGTTGTGTTGTTTACGTTATCCTTTTAATGACGATTAATGATTCTTAATCAGGGGATTAAAGGGTGTAACAGCTCTAATCTATGAGGGAATATGAATATATGACCTTAGTCATTCTTATGAGTGGAGATAGAAAAAATCATTTTTTTTTCACATTCTAAGACACTTGCTTTGCTTGAGAGAAACCTTGCTATTTTCTCTCTAGTGTTCTTCACAAACTAAAAACTCAAAGTTCTTGTTGATTTACATAGAAGATCATCTTGTGAATTGTTTTTCTCCATTGTATCTCATTAGTTATTTCGTGTTAACCCTAGTGATCCTAGAGAGGCGAAATTTAACTAATAGGAAAGCGTAGTTTCCGTGCCTTGGAGTGGTATATCCGGTTCTCTTGTTTGATCACACATATAACAATCTATTAGTTTAAATTCTTTCTTTTCAGATATGGCTCAATCACTCAAGGACATGACTATGAACTTCCAAAAGTTGGACAAGTTTGAGGGGGTGGGTTATCGGAGATGGCAAAAGAAGATGCACTTCTTGTTGACAACTTTGAATCTGGTGTATGTTCTTTCAACACCCATGCCACCATTCCCGAAAGATGGAGAGGAAGAGTCTGTGGAGACTACAAGAAAGAGAACAAAGTGGGAGAATGATGACTACATTTGCCTGGGTCACATCCTCAACTCCCTTACCGACCCTTTGTTCGATCTTTACCAAAATGTGGAGAGTGCAAAGGAACTTTGGGATTCTGTTGAGGCCAAGTATATTTCGGAAGATGCTTCAAGTAAGAAATTTCTTGTTAGTAATTTTAATTCATTTAAAATGACTAATGATAGGCCTATTATAGAGAAATTTCATGAAGTTCATCATATTTTTTGAACCAAATAAGATCACATGGTGTGGTGATGGATGAGGCTATTGCGGTTGCCTCAATCATTGATAAATTACCACATTCTTGGAAAGAAACTAAGCATTCCTTGAAACATAGGAAGGAAGATATGTCCATGGAGCAATTAGGAACCCATCTTCGTATTGAGGAAGGGATCCGGGCTCAAGATGGGGTTTAGGATACTACTCCTAGTATTCCTAAGTCTACCGTGAATATGGTAGAGGTTGGTGGGTCTAGTGGGACCAAAAAATCCAACAATAACAACTCTAAAACCAAATTTGCAAACAAGAAGAGGAAGACCCTCACTTGTTGGGTATGCAATGGACCTCATCTCAAGAGGGATTGTCCTTCTAAGAAGAAGAAGACAAAGAATGGACAACCTAGTGTTGTTCAAAACCAAGGTAAAGTTGCACATGAAAATGTAATTGAAGAAATGAATTTTGTGGCTATGATTTCTGAAATTATGTTTGTGCAGGTTGATGATTCTTGGTGGATAGATTCGGGGGCCTCTAGACATGTGTGCAATAATAAGCACTTCTTCAAGTCGTCTTTGGAAGAATTGGATGATGGTCCAATCTTGTATATGGGGAATGATTCTACGGAAAAGGCTAAGGGCATAGGCCAAGTAGAATTGTTGTTAACTTCGGGAAAGACTTTAACTCTCCGGGATGTTGTTTATGTACCGGAAGTTAGGAAGAATCTTGTGTCGGGGGTTCTTTTGAATAAATTTGGTTTTAAAGTTGTATTTGAATCGGATAAGTTTATTGTTTCCAAGGGTGGTATTTTTGTTGGACAAGGATTTTATTGTAATAGGATATTTAAATTTAGTATTAATAATGCAATTGATACTAGTTCTATCTACATGCTTGATGTTTCTTCTCTATGGCACAATCGTTTATGTCATGTAAACTATCGTATATTATATGACATGTCTAAGCTAGGTTTAATACCTTCTTTTGATTTAAAGTTAGAGAAGTGTAAGACATGCATGCTAAATAAGATTACAAAGAATCCTTATCCTAGTGTGACTAGACAAACGGTATTGCTTGAATTGGTGCATAGTGACTTGTGTGACTTTCATAGTTCACCTTCTTTAGGAAATAAAAAAAAAATATTGTGACTTTTATTGATGATTATTCAAGGTTTTGTTACATATATTTATTATTTACTAAAGATGAAGCACTAGAAAAGTTTAAGATTTTTAAGACCGAAGTGGAACTTCAACTTAATGAAAAAGTTAAAAGATTTCGGATGGATAGGGGTGGTGAATACTATAATCCTAGCTATTTTAGTTCCATTGGTGTAATTCATGAAACAACCGCCCCATACTTACCTCAAAGTAATGGTATAGCGGAAAGGAAGAATAGGGTTCTAAAAGAAATGGTTAACACCATGCTTTCTAATTCGGGTCTAAATGACGGTTTTTGGGGTGATGCAATTTTAACTGCATGTTATATATTAAATCGAGTTCCTAATAAGAGGAATAAGACTACCCCTTATGAACTTTGGTGTAACAAAAAGCCTAATCTCAATTACCTTAAGGTATGGGGTTGTAGGGCAATTGTCAAATTGACGGAACCTAAAAGGAAAACTTTAGGTGAAAAAGGAATTGATTGCATATTTATAGGCTATGCGGTACATAGCAAAGCCTATAGGTTTTATGTCATTGAGCCAAATGATTTTGTCTCTATCCATACTGTGATAGAGTCAAGGGATGTAATATTTGATGAGACTCGATTCTCATCGATTCCAAGACCAAAGGACATGATACCTAGTACTAGTTCCAATGTTGTGGATGACATTAACAATGATCATGATACTACAACACCGGAAATTAGAAAAAGTAAAAGAATTAGAAAAGAGAAATCTTTTGGACCGTATTTTCAACTATTTTTAGTTGAAGGGTCAAGGGAGTCTATTGTGACTCAAATTTCATATTGTTACAATGTGGAAGAGGATCCTAGGACGTTTGATAAGGCTATGAAGTCTCATAATTCTGCTTTCTGAAAAGAGGCAGTGAATGATGAAATGGATTCAATAATGGGAAATCATACTTGGATTTTTGCTAATTTACCTCCCGGATGCAAAACTTTAGGTTCTAAGTGGATTTTCGTAAGGAAACGGAAGATCGATGGAACCATACTAAAACATAAGGCCCGGTTAGTGGTCCAAGGTTTTAGGCAAAGATATGGTATCGATGATTTTGACACTTATGCTCCGGTTGCTAGAATAGCTACCATTAGACTTTTGATAGCATTGGCTGCGATTCATGGTCTAGTAATTCACCAAATGGATGTCAAATCTGCCTTCCTTAATGGTGAATTGGAGGAGGAAGTGTACATGAATCAACCTGAAGGTTTTGTGGTCAAAGGTCAAGAGACTAAGGTTTGCAAATTAGTTCGATTTTCACTACAAGAAAAACTGGATTTAGCGACCGTCCAAAGTAGTCGCTAAAATCGGTAAATCAGTCGCTAAACTGAGTTAGCGACCGCCGGAGACCAATTTATGGTTAGTTCCTAAAAGGCTAGTCGCAAAAAAATTTTGGCGACTGATTTTGGGTTAGTCGCTAGTTTTGCGACTGATTAGCGACTACTCAGCGCCTAACTAATAAGAGACCAAGTAGGAGGTGGAGACTAAATTTAGCGACTGCCACATACATATTTAGCGACTAACGCAGGCAGTCGCAAAATACCAAAAAGAAAATAAAAAAAATGAAATCAACAACAAAAAAATTGTTGTCGATTTCATTCAAATTAATAATACAGTTACTTGATTATACTACCAATCAATAATACCTTAATTACTTAGCAAATAATCAGAATATTATATATAAATAACATAGAAATTTCATCTATTAAATATAAATTACAAAATGGTCAAATTCTACAATATACAAAGTATTACATATTCACAAGTGTAAGTAAATAAAACTTTGACTATGCAATAAATAAATTTCATTGTTGCAAGTGAAACTTGTGTCTTCATATATATGAGAGCCAAACCTGGAAAAGAAAAAAATTGGAAGCTCAATTAAAGAAGCAAATTACTGCAAAGTTAAACATTAGAAACACTTACATGAGGACAAACCAACATTCTTAATAAAATTTAGATCTAAGCCACAAATCATGATATACAAAAAACAAACAACACTTACATAACAAAATCATCCCAAATTCAAATCAAACACAACAAATATACGATTCTAATATTAAGACTTCACTTAAATTTAAAAACGTATAATTAAGCGAATATATATAATAAAAAAATGGTAAACTTTACATTACAGATTTGCAGAATTCAAAGAAAAAAAAAGAAACGAAAATTATACAAAATATAAAATCCCGAGGAAGAAGAAGGGGCCAAGAGAGAGAAAAAGGGGGTTTAGGAGTGATACCTTCGAGAGAGAGACAAGGAGGTGGTGCGTTGGCGGGCTGGTGGTGTAGTGGTGTGCTGGTCGTCGCGGGGAGTGAGAGAAGGGGTGGTGATGCTGGTGGTGCCGCGGCGGGTTTAGCGAAATAGAAGCCGATGAGCCTCGTGGCTAGTGAGAAAGAAAATGTCGAGTTGAGAGCAGCGTCGTGCGAGGGTTGGTGGGTGGGCTCGAATGTCGACTCGCCGACGATCTGGTGTCTAGTGGGGTTGTTGGTAGGTGGAAGAGAGAGAGAGGGGGGAGAGAGGGGGTCAAAGTGAGGGGCGGGAAAACAGGGGGCTTTGGGTGAAAGATATTTAAGGTTTTGTTACTTTATATCTTAGCAATGGCTTTAAGCCCAACGTTTTATGTGAAACTATACCTGATCAACTCCAGCCCGGCCCGGCCCGGTTTTTGGGCGGGCTTGGGTAGTTTTTTTGGGCCACGGGCGGCCGGCGGCCCGGCCCGGTCAAATTTTTTTTTTTTTTTGGGCGGGCTTTGGACAAGCAAAAAAACACTTTTTAGCCTAAAATTTGGGCCCGGCCCGTTTTGGCCCGCAAAAGCCCGCTCGGCCCGGCCCGAAATACCGGGCTTTGGGCACAATTTTTTGGCCCGGATTTGGGCCCGGCCCGCAAGATGGGCACTTTTTTTTTGGCGCGGCCCGGCCCGAACCCGGCCCGACCCGGTGTTTGATCAGGTCTATGTGAAACCAGCCAAACCCCTTTTGTTTAGTCTAGTAATCGTCTTTCATTCGCAAAAGAAATACGCAGTCGCAATTTTGCGACTTCTTAGCAACCACCGCTTATTCAGTTGCAAATTTGCAACTACTAGTGTCCGTCAATAAATAAATTTATTTTTAGCGACTACCTTCAATGTCAGTCGCAAAAATCAGTCGCTAAACTGGGTTTTTCTTGTAGTGCTTTGTATGGTCTTAAACAAGCACCTAAGCAATGGCATCAAAAATTTGATGAGGTCATTTTGTCAAGTGGGTTCAAAATAAATCAGTCCGATAAGTGTGTATATAGTAAATTTGATAATAACGGTAATGGAGTTATAATTTGCTTATATGTTGATGATATGCTTATCTTTGGGACTGATTTGGAACAAGTGGAAAAGACCAAAGTCTTTCTCTCTACTAGCTTCTCCATGAAAGATTTGGGTGAAGCGCATGTTATTCTAGGTATTAGAATAATGAGAGGTAAAGGGTCAATTTCTTTATCACAATCTCATTACATTGAGAAAGTTATTAAGAGGTTTAATGAATCGAACTCGACTCATTTTGCTACTCCGATGGATCCTAGTATTCACTTGGTTCCGAGTAGTGGTACTCCTATTTCACAATTGGAGTATGCAAGCTTAATTGGAAGCTTGATGTATGCTATGACTAGCACTCGACCGGATATAGCTTTTGCTATTGGTAAACTCAGTAGGTATACTAGTAATCCTAGTATGTTGCATTGGCAAGCATTGAGAAGAGTGCTAAGGCATTTGAATAAAACCTTGGATTATGTCATAACTTACAAAGGAGAATCTTCTATTCTAGAAGGTTACTCGGATGCTAGTTGGATTTCCAATAAGGAAGATTATTCATCCACAAGTGGATGGGTGTTTCTTCTTGGAGGAGTGCTATTTCATGGGGATCCAAGAAGCAAACATGTATAACGGATTCAACTATGGCATCGGAATTCATTGCATTGGCTTCTTGTTGCCAAGAAGCGGAATGGCTAAGGAATGTGTTGAGTGAGGTTGACTTGTGGGTCAAACCTATGTCACCTCTTGCTATTCATTGTGATAGTGCATCAACCATAGCTAAAGCTTATAGTGAAGTCTACAATGGCAAGTCAAGGCACATTGGAGTTAGACATATCTATGTGCGTGAAATGATAAGGAATAGTTGTATAACTATTAATTTTGTTCGGTCTAGTTTGAACTTGGCGGATACGTTTACTAAACTGTTGTCAAGGGAACTAGTGAACAAAATGAACAAAGGGATGGGTCTTAAGCCTACTGATCAACCTTTAGCTAAGGAAAACTCAATTTGATGTCTAATACAACGTTAGATATCAAATTCAATGAGGATATTTTTCTTAAAGGTTGGAAGCACTTGTGTTATTTACATCCCGAGGTTAGTGCTTGTTACTACAATGAAAAGAGCACTAGTACAGAATTGACGATTTGCGTCGGATGTGAGGTGCCTATTTGCGTCGGACATGGGTCCGACGGCACAAGTCTCGACGCAGATCAGTATACAGGATCTGCGTCGGACAACGACGCGACGCAGTTGATTAGCTATTTGCGTCGGACCCTACCTACCATGCGACGCACATGACGCTTCGCCCAAAGATACGTAATGCATTTGCGTCTCCTATCTCGCGGCCGCATGCCGAGCCATGTGCGACGCAGATGATGGATCATCTCGCGTCGCACATGGCTCAAAGATGCGACGCAGATGGAGATGCCAAGATACCCCCACAACAACCCAAAAAGCCTAGGAACCTACCATTTGCGTCGCATGTAGTGCCACATGCGACGCAAATGGTAGGTTTTTGGTTTTTTTTTGGTTTTTAGCCTTTTCTTTCCACCACCATTCAGATTGCAACATAATAATAAAAAAAATATTAAAATACGCTTAATTGCATCATATTTAATAACAATTCCAACATCATTCATATTCCAAACCATGAACAATAAAAATGAAAACATGAACAATTGTTCTCAGAATTAGAAAACATGAACAATAAAAATCTAAAATGAAAAACTTATACAAATCAGTCTAGAAAGATCGAAATATAAAAGTTTGGTCCGCCATTTCTTCACTTCCTCCACCAGATCCGAAAAAATAATAAAATAGGCCAATGATTTTTACAGTTAAAGGTTTCCAAAACAAAGAAACTCAGAATTAAAGGTGAATACAAAAACCCGAAAATCGAAGAACTTTGTGAAATTTATTGAAGCAGGACCCGAACCTAAAAACAAGAAGTGAAATTTATTGAAGATCTGCAACTCCTCGCCGATGAAACTGTGGCTGTGCAATGGCATCAACGACTATGCTTCTCCTACCTCCTTCGGCAATATCTTCGCACATTTCAAACACACATAAAAAAAAAAGAGTTAAAATTAATGAAAAATAAAGAAAGAGAAATCAAATTCAACATGAAATTTTATAAAAATGAAATAATGACCTTGAGAAACTGAATCGAGGAAGAGATTTAAGTGAGCGAATATCGAGAAACTCGAACCTCTTCGTCGGAGTTTTGAACTGAAATTTTCGTTTGAACACGCAATTGATTAATTCTTCAAAAAAACCTTCTTTATGAAATGAAGACCGATTTTCCGAAATGATCTCAATATATGACGAAATCTTCTTTCTCTCTCTACTTGAAAGCAGTCTAGCGAGAAAAAAAGAAGCGACCGAAGAAGTGAAGAAGACCGGTGATGCATGCGGCGGAGATTTCAAGGAGATGAGCACCGTAGTTGATGAGAGAAATGAAACAGATCTAGGACAAGGGATGGAAGAGTGAGAAGGTGAGAGAAACGGCTCAAAGGAAATGAATTAAATGGGCCTTTTATATGAGAAGGTTATGTGCGTCGCACATAAGGCCCATGCGACGCACTTAACAATTTTTTTAGGTTAATTTAACCATTATCGCTCAAATCATCTCAAGGCCGGATGGACCATAGAGTCTGACGCAAATAACTTTTTGCATCGCACTGAAGAAATGTGTGACGCAGATAGGGGAGTATCCAAGGTCTGATCGATGCAGCTATGTGCGTCGCATCTTCTCAGTACGCGACGCAAATATCCGGATCCCAACATCTGCGACGCACACGAGCTACGTGCGACGCAAATCGTGTCTGTCATTTGCGTCGCGTCCTCATTATGATGCGACGCAAATGACCCTTCTGCGTCGCATGTTTTCTGATGTCCGATGCAAATAGGCTCTTCCTGAGCTTTTGCGTCAGTTCTTCGAGGGTGCGACGCAAATAAGCCGACGCAAATTGACAATTCTGTACTAGTGGAGGTTGAATTAAGTTTCTTAATAAGTCTTTGATAAGTGCTCAATTGTAGGAGCATGTGCGTAATGATTTACCTATATAAGCTAGAGGTTTGGCCGCTTCACCAAGTCTAAGGCTTGACTTGGAACGCTTATGAATGGATATGGACACCAAGGCTTCATAGGTGTCAGAGGTTAAGAACTAAGTTTATGCTTATGTGTATAGTTTCTTCAATGATTTGTGGTGGTAGTTATATGATTCAAAGCTTTGTCTATCATTATGATCGAAATTATTGTAAAATTACTTTTACTAAGTGGAGATTCAATCGTAAGATATTACCATGATGCATGAGCATGTTTTGTTTGTGATTTATAGCAAGTTGAAAAACTTTTCAACATTACCCTATAAATGGGAGGAGGATTGTTGGAACATTTATAGGGTAATGGGTTTTATAAGCTCATATGATTCTATACTAGAAGAGGAGGAGGTCTAGTATGCTAAGATTAAAATGCGCAAAATCACGTGAAACAATCAAGCAAGTCAGGAGGTTGGTCGCGGGTCGCGACCAGGGGGCCGCCGCGAGTCGCGACACCTATCGTGGGTCGCGACCTGCGCACTTTCTCGACTCGCCATCTGTATCGCGAGTCGCGACGTGTGTTCTGACTTGGGGCGTGAAATTTTGCGTGGACGGTTTATAACCATTGTGTTGTTTACGTTATCCCTTTAATGACGATTAAGGATTCTTAATCAGGGGATTAAAGGGTGTAACAACTCTAATCTATGAGGGAATATGAATATATGATTTTAGTCATTCTTATGAGTGGAGATAGAAAAAATCAGTTTTTTTTCACATTCTAAGACACTTGCTTTGCTTGAGAGAAACCTTGCTATTTTCTCTCTAGTGTTCTTCACAAACTAAAAACTCAAAGTTCTTGTTGATTCACATAGAAGATCATCTTGTGAATTATTTTTCTCCATTGTATCTCATTAGTTATTTCGTGTTAACCCGGTGATCCTAGAGGGGCGAAATTAAACTAATAGAAAAGCGTAGTTTCCGTGCCTTGGAGTGGTATATCCGGTTCTCTTGTTTGATCACACATATAACACCTAGTGGGTAGACGTCTAGACGACTATATGTATCAAATTATCAATCTCCTGAACCTCAAAGTGCGAGCACTATATAATTTGCTTTATAAAGCTATATAATTTTTCATCCCTACATACTCAAAGATGTCTACTTCAAGCAAGATACTTCTACAATGTTGCATGGCTAACAATAATGATCTTATTGAAATCATAAACCAAAATTTTAGAACTTAATGATTTTACCTTTGTTTTAGGGCATGTTCTATTCGGCATAAAACAACTAAACTGAACTGAACTGGTTGCAACTGAACTGAACTGAACTTAACTTAATTAAATTATAACTAATTAATAGTAATGGTAATAATTTAGGAACTGAATTGATTGCAACTGAACTGAACTGAACTGATTGCAACTGAACTGAATTGAACTGAAAATAAGTTGGGGAGAACAGACCCTTAGACATTTTCATTGCTCCTAAAATGTCATATAGGGGGTGTTCGGCACAAGCTTTTTAAGTTGCTTTTGGTATTTGACTCAGTCAAACCACTAATTAAATTGGTAAGGTAGTGGTGTAAGTAGCTTTTATTGGTATAAGTAGTATTTTAGTAGTGTTTGTGAAAAGCTACAATTTATAGCTTTTGGGGTAGCATTTAGTGGTGTATAAATTATATATTAAAGTTTTGTTTGAATTTTTAACTAGTTATTTGTAAACAGCTACTTTGACAGCTTCTTTTACCGAACATCAATATCTTATACCGCTCCTTGGATAGTTAACAACTAACAGCTACACACCAACCATTAACAGCTACCAGCACAACTAACAGTTACTCTCACAGCTAAAAGCTACTACACAATTACTGTTGCCGAAAACTACCCCCTTAATCTAACTTAGTTTTTAGAGGAGAATTGCAATCATGTGTTCAAGGTTGCAGGTTCAATACTTTTAATGATCATGTTAATTGGATGTAGAGTAAAACTCATCAAATGTCGGAGAGCGTCACATAGGAGATAAAATAGTTTAATACGCCTTTATCTCTATTATATATGGAAACAAAGGTGGGACACGAAAAAATAGAAAAAAGAAAAATAAAAAAGTGATGTGTAAGTACCTAATTAATTAAAAAAAATAAAAAGATAAAAAAGGCACAATAAAAAGAAAACTGTGAAAATTTACAACACAGTCGGTTACTTTCCCCTCAACTAGGTTTTATAAATTTTTAAAAAAACCCTGATTTAATAGGATAAACTGATCAAAAATTTAAAATCATTGATTTATTAGATGTAATCAGCAATTAATTTAATATTTTACAAGTTTTCACACGCATCGCATGCATATAAGGCTAATATTTATGTATGTATCTATCTATACCAAAAATAAAAATATACGTAATGGCTTTAAGAATATATTTGCAATCATTATGATTAAGAAAGAACATATCTTTTTTTACATAATTGCACGACATTAAAATAGAAGGAGGATATGTAGTTTTGTATGTATGGGTCTACGAAATTGGGATATGATATTTAGGGAGTCGTCTCGAGCTATGCCTCCTCCGTCTAATCTGAGCGAGTCTTGTCCGGTCTAACTCAAATCCTGCAAAACAGGAACCTATCTGGGGTAACCCGAAAACGCCCCTTCGACACTCAATTCATTAAATAGCTCTTCTCAAGTGGTAGAAATTGGATATCTGGTGGCCGTTGTGGGTGTTTCATGTGTGCGCCCTATTTATAGAAATTCTTCAATATATGAACTGTATTTTATGCTGTTATTAGGGTAAATTCAGATATTTTAGGTTTGACAATGGTGTTTATGTCTTTTCACTTATTATTGGGCTCCGTATATTATGGGCCCACACACTGTATTAATTTTGTAATCACCTTTTTATTTTTTCAGCTTATAAATGAGCCAAATTGAAAAGGTTAAGCGTGTGAGAAGGTGGCTTGGCTGACTTTGTTAATGACATCCACGTAGAAGAAGACTTGTATCATTTCGGAGGCCAGCAGCAACATGAGCATAGCATAGAGTTTAAATTCAATAGTTTGACTGCATAAGTGTACCATAAGTACATAATTTCTCAAGGCGCACCTTGTTGACTGACCACATGTACTTTAATACATAGTATACATCATACTGTACGAATTACGATGACATAGTTATGGACTCTGAACCAAGTAACACATAACCTAATGGTAAAGGTTTAGCCTCATAATTTTAAGGTCAGAGACATGATAAACATCTAATTACTAGATATTTACTAACATTTTTTTTATAGGGGTAAAGTTGTCAATGCACATGAGACAATAAAGATAAAGGCTCGTCCCAAAAAAAAAATGACATCGGAAAATGCGATGTTAACAAATATTGTTCATGCAATGACAAATAGTATTCGTGTAACTACAAATAGTGTTTATGCAACTAAAAAATAGTGTTCGTGAAATATAAGTAGTGTTTATACAATCTAGCTAGACTAAAGATAAAGTTGTCAATCTAACAAAAAGTTGACATTGAAAAATGCAATATTAACCAATAGTGTTCATGTAGATCTGCATATAGTGTTTATGCAATAGTGTTCATGAAATATAAATAGTGTTCATGCAACCCAACTAATGTTTTTATTTATATATTAAAAGGTAAATAAAAAATCTACAAACGAAGAAAATTGTTTTTTCTATAATATATTGTTTTTTATTATTTTGTTTATTTCTTGCTAGATGTTAGTAAAATTTAGCAATTAGATGTTTATCATGTCTCTTAAGGTCATGGGATCAAATTCCACTAGGAACTCTTTGGGGGTGAGGTTTCCCTTACCATTCCCCTCCTTCCAATGGAGTATGGCCTACAACTACAAGCCTAACTGGTTATACTTGCATTCTTGCAGGTGTCGGTTTAGTAGGCCATTCATCTTACCTACATAAAAAAATGTTTATGGGCTCTAAATTCACTATCGCATCCGCTTCTAACTCGTTTTTAACTCGCCTTTATGCCAAAGTTGCAGAAGAATTAGCTACTACTATTAATTATTACTAATATAAATATCAACATGTTACATACGGAGATTTTGTTAATTAAATTTGTTTTAATATCATCATTTTTTAACTTTTGCTTGTGAATAATGAAAAATATTAATGATAAAAATTATTGATGGAAGATGTTGAAAAAAGAAAAAGCAGGCAATTACATTGAAAGCATAGTGGTATTTATTTTCTAACCGGATTTTTCACCATATACTCTCGAGTAATATAATTTTATTTTTCACAATATACCCTCAAACTTTTCAAAATTCACCATATACCCCTCAATTTGTTTAAAATTCACCATATGCCTTTAGTAACGAGTGATCAACAACTATATTAGTCATTAGCATCTAATTATATTTATAAATCCTAATAATTGACCTTCATTTGACCCATTAATCTTAGGGTCCGTTTGATTCAACTTATTTTGTCTTGTCTTAACTTATCTTATCTTATCTTATTTTTATCTAAAATGAGTGAAGATAAGTTGAACAGAACATCTTATTTTTCTTATCTTATCTTATCTGATCTTATATTATCTGATCTGATCTGATCTGATCTGATGTTATAAGATCTTAATTAAGTTAAAATAAGTTGAACAGATAAGGGCCTTAATTGACCATCAATAAAATACTACTTATGGCCATTTTATCCCTCTTTCTCTATAAATGTCTTTCCTTTTCTTTAGTCATAAGTGGTGTTTTGATGATGGTCTATTAGGGTAAATGGGTCAAATAGGAGTTATGGTCCGTTCTGTTCAACTTATTTTAACTTATATAAGATCTTATAAGATAAGATAAGATAAGATCAGATAAGATAAAATAAGATGTTAGACACACACGATAAACTATCTTATAAGATAAGATAAGATAAGACAAAATAAGTTTAATCAAACTAACCCTTAATTAGGGTATAGTAACAAAATCAAGGGTTCATGATAAAAATAAAACGGTTTTTTCACCATATACCCCTGACAAATTTTTTTTTGCACCATATACCCTTTCAACTTTCCAAATGCACCATATACCCCTCACGTTTGAAAAAATACATCCACTTACCCTTATGACTAACGAAAGTCTAACAGCGTTAGTCATTAACCCTTAATCCCCCTCTAACCCTAATTTAACTAACCTAAACTAAACCTAACCTAACCCTAACCCCTAATCCCCCTTTAATCCTAACCCTAATCTAATACCCTAACCCTAACCACCCAACCCCCACCCCACCCCCTTCCCCCCCCACCCGAGCGGCCCCCTAAAGCCGTCGCAGAACCAGCCTCGCAAAGACCTCGCACCACCTCGCACCACCCTCGCACCTCCTTCACAAGACCCTCGCACCACCTTCGCAGCACTCTTGAAACCCTCGCAAACACCTCGAAACCACCACGAACCCACACATCACCCCGAAAGTCGCCACCACCACAAACCCACAACCTCCCTAAACTCCCGAATCTACAACGCGAACCATGAACCCCACAAAATCCGCGAAAAGAAAAAAAGGAAAGCCGGAATTTCGGTGGGTGCGAAGAGGCGCAAGGGTGTTGTGAGGGAGGGGGAGAAGCGCGGTGTGGCGGCTGCGCGATCAAGAGGGGCTCGCGAGGGGTGGTGGGTGGGGGGGGAGGGGCAGTGGGATGGGGCCGCCTCGAGGGGCGCGACTCGGGGAAAGGGGATGCGCGACTGTCGGGGAAGGGGAGGGGGAGGGAGCTCGCGTGATTCAACGGGGAAGGGGGGGAGAAGGAGGGAGTGTGCGGGGAAGGTGGAGGGGGAGGGAGTGGGGTGCTACGGGGATGGGGGGCATGGGGGGAGGAATGGGGCTGGGGAAGGGTGGTGGTGCGGTGGGGGGCTCAGGGGTGGGGCGGGGGTAAGGGGGTGGGGGAGGGGTGGGGGTGTTAAGTGTTAGGGTTAGGGTATTAGAGTTAGAGTTAGGGTTAGGATTAGGTGTAGATTTAGGTTAGTTAAATTAGGGTTAGAGGGGGATTAAGGGTTAATGACTAACGGTGTTAGACTTCCGTTAGTCATAAGGGTAAGTGGATGTATTTTTTCAAACGTGAGGGGTATATGGTGCATTTGGAAAGTTGAAAGGGTATATGGTGCAAAAAAAAATTTGTCAGGGTATATGGTGAAAAAACCGAAAATAAAATGATGGATGTTAGTCATTAAGAGCATATGGTGAATTTTAAAAAGTTGGAGGGTATATGGTGAAAAAACAAATTACTCATGGTATATGGGGAAAAATTTGTCAAAAAATATATTTCATAAGTACTTCATCCGTTTCAAAATAGATGACACGGTTTGACTTTTACACTGTTCACACATTCTCCTTTGACCGTTCTGATTTTTATTTAAGGAAAAATGTAGTTTTTTTTTTTTGAAGGGAAAAGTTAGACCGGAATATTATTGCAAATCAAGTTCCGCCAAAGTTATCAAACTTTGGGGAATTGGGTCCATACAAACAAGCTTTGCACTACCTCTAGTATCCCACCTAGCCATTAAGTGAGCTACTGTGTTCCCGGCCCTCTTAACATGAGAAAACTTAAAACTACGGAAATCTTTTAACAAACATCTAATATCATCATAAAACAAATAAATTGGGGCACAACCCTCCTCATCTTTCGACACTTCCTGAACTACCTCAAGAGCATCACCCTCGAGCCAAATGTTGTCAAGCCCATACCTTCGAGTATACCTGATCAACTCCAGCCCGACTCGGTTTTTGGGTGGGTTTGGGCAGTTTTTTTGGGCCCGGTCAATTTTTTTTTTTTGGGCGGGCTTTGGACAAACAAAAAAACACTTTTTAGCCTAAAAATTGGGCCTGGCCCGTTTTGGCCCGCAAAAGCCCGCTCGGCCCGGCCCGAAATACGGGGCTTTGGGCACAAATTTTTGGCCCGGATTTGGGCCCGGCCCGCAAGATGGACACTTTTTTTTTTGCGCGGCCCGGCCCGCAAGATTGGCACTTTTTTTTTTTGCGCGGCCCGGCCCGAACCCGGCCCGGCCCGGTGTTTGATCAGGTCTACCTTCGAGCCACCTGCATCCCGTAGCGCGCGACAGCAGCTTCAACAAGCCTTGCATCCCAACTCACTTCCATCCTTTCAACCGCAACCATAGTGATGGAACCAGCATCATCTCGAATGACAACCCCCATGCTAATTGTAATGCCCCGGAAATACATAACCTTAATCATCAGCGGAAACATGCCTTAAGCCTGTGGGTTAGGGCCCACTAATAATATAAATAGCCTAAAATGGCCTATTAAACATACAATTGATCGTCTTTAAGCTATAATTATCACCCATAAATACAGAGTATTCTAAATATCCAAAATATACAGAGTTACTTCAACTCAACTTTTCCGGAGCATCCTTGACATAACTGATCCTTCGCCATCTTCATACTACCTGAATGATTTCATAGAACCGGGAAAAGGGGAAACACAGGAAATAAACTAAAATGAGTTGAAAACTCAGTAACTTCACTCCAGCCCGTAAAAACGGTTTTGGTTCGTAAACATTTTCACATATAAGCATATATCGTAACACTTTAGTAATCATTAACATAGAACGTTATCATTAGCCTTGAATAGTCTGCTGGCAAGGACCATTTACGTGACTTTAGTTTATTGGCAAGTACAGGTTTTGGACATAGCATAACTTTCGTAATTCGTAACATTAACATGTGACCATTTTGGTCCGTATCGTACATCGTAATAGAATTCCTCCACCTGTGACTCGCCCATTTACCGGATCAGTTCATGACTCCAAACCAGCAGAACCATCCACTTTTATTATCATAACTTATCAGACATCATATACTCTTAATTCGGAATCATCCATAAATCGTAAATAGAATCATAACAGGACATTTCATAACATACATAAGTATCGTCACATCATAACGTATCTTATCATGCCACATAACAGATTATAACACATAATCATATCATCTTAATCAACATCATATAATTGTATTCACGCATTTGAGTACATGTAAAACATCACATATAACACATACGGGCATGCATAGATTTGCTGGACATGAACATATTACCTTAAACGCAATCCATTCTTTTACTCCGACAGATAATAACTTTGAGAACTTCACAACTCCATCAACTCTCTTGAACTCCATAACAATCCTCCATAATTAACCTCAATAATAACCATAATAATAATCAATAATCATTCCTAAAAATATTCAGATTAAGAAATTAACCATTCGCAGAACAGATGTAACCATCACTAACCATCTCTAGAACGAAACTAACTAATCTATATTCTCAGCTTTATCACTCCAACTTCTTGAATCATAATAACAAGATGAGTACCATATTGTTCTAATCAATACTTCGAAAATATCCTTGAATTAGTAACCACAGGAAACTAGCTCTCAACACATCATCTTAGCTTTATGATTTATCGCCAAACTAACCCATCTCTTAAACTAGTAAAGTATTAAACAAAATCAGCATCAAAATACTTGGACCCATACTTAATCTTTTCTGTCAATGGTAAATTGGGCTCGCATCCAAATCAGAATTTCTAAGTAAAGAGGCTTAAATCACTAGAGGAAAAAAGCCCAAGGGCTGCGGTCAAAAAGGGCCCAAGGGCTGCGTTTTTTGACCGCAGCCATTAGACTAGCAGCCCTTGATTTAACCGCAGCCCTTAGCGCGTTAAGGGCTGCAGTCAAGGAAAAACCGCAGCCCTTGTGACCTAAAAAAAATAAAAAAAAAATTTTTTTTTTTTTTAAATTTTTTTGTCCTAAATGTTCCCAAACAGTTATATATATATTTAAAGTATCATTTTTCATTATAAATTATGTTTTTTACACGAATATAGAGAAAATAATAACTAAATTACATTAGTTCGAGGCTGCCCTCGAATGTTCGAATTGCAATATATGAGCAGGATCACAACCATCAAAAAATAACCAACCAAAGAACAACCATGAAGACATTACAACAACTCCACCAAGATCAGCATCCGAATCCCTCAAAAGTAAATTTTCTAGAGATGATAGAACCCGGCAAATAAAACCAAAACCGCTATAATTTGGAGTTGAAACTATATCTATGCAAGTACTACAAAGCGAAGGCGACGCACCCACTCCACAAGAACAACTTTCAATTTGTTGATGTTGTAAGTACATGGCGACTTACAATACAACAACAAATGACTAAACAAATGGCTAGCGGTGGGGGTTGCGGGAATGGGGGCAACGGGGGGGGTCTTTGGCGGGGGGTGGGAAGCGGGGGTGGGGGTAGGGGGGAAGCAGGGGTCTTTGGGTGTGCTAGGGGTGTAGCAGGGGGCGACGGGGGTAGCGGGGGGCGCTGGGGTGGGGGGCGGGGGTGGGGGTAGGGGAGGGGAAGCGGGGTCTTTGGCTGTGCTAGGGGTGTAAAGGGGGGGGGCGACGGGGGGGCAAGGGGGGTGGGTGGGGTGGGGGCTAAGCGGGGGTTGCGGGGTGGGCGGGGGCAGCGGGGTGCTTGGCGGGGTCTTGGGAGGGGTGCCGGGCAGTGTGCGAGGGTCTGGGGCTTGCTGGGAAGTCTTGTGAGGGAGTCTTGGCGGCTTGGCGAGGGGTGCGTGAGGAGTCTTGTGGAGCCGGGCAGGTGGGGGGGGGCAGAGGAGGGAAGCAGGGGGTGCTGCGGTAGTGGGTGTGGGGGGCGATGCGGTAGTGGGGGGTGGGGCTAAGGGAAGTGCGGTAGGGGCTAGGGGCGACGGGGTTTAGGGGGTATAGTTTGGGGGGGGTGTGTAGGTTAACATAGAGCAAAGATATACCGCATACCTTCCCCCAATACTTGCTTATTAATGTTTTAGTTTAATCCCATGTGTCTAGCTTCCATACATCCTTCTCTCAAATGGCGTTCTCGAACCCAGCTCCATGAGAGGATTCATCCATGAGAAAACAATACCTATCATAACACAAAAAAAAATGGTGTAAGAAGGAAATAGAGAACGGAACATTTGAGACATCAAGAATTTAAGTTCTCTTGATGTGTATCATACAAAGAATAATACAAGCAAGCCACAAAAAGCACTCCCTAGTACCTAGTCCCTTCGCATTATGAAGATTTATGAATAAGTGGTCTTAAGAATATAGTTAAAGTTCAAAGTATAAATTAAGATTCCACTGACATCATACATATCAAGATATAGTATATGAGAAGAAAAACATGTATTAACATCCCCTTATTACACCGAAGTGAGTGTAACATTCAAGGATCGAAGAAGCGACTAATTTATAAAATTAATCAATGATACAGATCTAGCTACAATAGTTTTAAAATTGAGTGTCTGTTGAATTTCAGCATTGGAAGTGAAGAAGGGGAATAAAGTGGTTGGGTGTAAAAGTGCTTGCTTGGTGATGCAATATGCAAAGTACTGTTGTACTGGGAAGTTCTCAGATCCTAAAACCTGCAAGCCAACCGTGTTTGCTAATCTGTTTAAGGCCATTTATCCAAAGGCTTACACTTATGCCAAAGGCTTTCAACCTAAGCCAAATGGATGAGAACAGATGATATGATTAGAAAAAGACAGCTACGTGAGAAGCCTTACCTCCGAAATTAGCACTATCTACCCATTCAATAATTCATCATCAAATTAAATTGAAATTAAGCTAAAGATTAGAAAACTAGACCTGAAAACACGACTACCCACATTGGCAAACGAAGGAGTAAATTATCATCTAACAATTTTTTTCTTAGCACAGAACATAATGAAACACTTTATATAATACTGAAGCAAGAACATAACTATTTATAAATTCTAACAAGAACAAAAAGAAATTACCAGCAATGATAAATAGCCTTTTGAACTGAAAAACTTTGGATGATCCTGCCATCTTTGATTGCCAAATTCACTGCATTCACCCCCAATATCATATACATTTGTCAGACTTTGCTTAAATCAAAGAATGAACTATTACTGTGATTCCGATAACCGTATTTCAACAACTCAACTGAACTCGAGTCCGAAAATGTGGTATAATTCTATTATATATTTTCAAGAATGGCAAGACTTTAGGTTTTTCTCTGAATTAATTTCTGATTTTAGAAATGCAGAAGATTGGTAAAGATGCAAATAAACGTCTTCTTGTATTATCAGTGATTTCTTATTAGTTTTAGTTTTCTACCCACATGATAAAACTTTTAGTACTTAAATAAGGTTATTAACTTATTATTACCAGAACATGCATTACAAATCTCCAAACATCCCAAAATAGACAGAAGAATTTCTACCCACTAAAATGAAAAATTGAAGACTTGGAGATAACACCAAATTACAGAATATGACATAGATTATTCATAAATTTAATAACTCAAAAGTTGAAGAAAATCACATCTCATAACATAATGGAAAAATGAATAAGAACTATATCGTCGCGCGAATAAGAAACTAATCCCTAACTATTACAACATTCACACACTAATCAACAATTAAGAGCATAAAAAAAACTAAATTCTACAAGAAAAAAAACCCATAAAAAACAGAGAAAATGAAATAATCCAAGAAAGAACCCGAAATCGAACCTGGGGGAAGAGAACCACCAAAGAAGGAAGAAACAGAGGAGAACAAGGGAGAGGGAAAATCATGAAGAACAAGAGACCAACTGTGACGAGAACTCGAAGAGCCGATGAAACGACGAACTCGAAAGCCAATTGAACGGTTGATGATGTTGTTATTGTTTAAGAGAGCAGGAGAGGGAAAATTGGAGATGGTTGAACATGAAGAAGATGAAGGAGCCGAATAGGGTAGAAGATGAGAAGCCGAATGGAAATCGTAGCACCGACGCCCGCAGAGTCCGAGTTTGGCCGGCGTCGGTGCCGGCATGTCGGAGTTGTTGTTGAAGTGCAGGGAACGCGCATGGGTTTTGGAGTCGTCGGTTGAGCGTCGCCGGAGTTGATGAAAGAAATTCGGCGCCCGTGTGAGAGAGAGGGAGAGGTTAGAGAGAGAAAGGGGGAGGTGAGACGATTAGAAATTTAGGTTAGTGTTGTGGCTTTGACGCTTTGTGCGTGGGAATAGATCGGAGGGGTCGGTGAGGGGGGGTTGTGTAGGGGGTCGAGGGGGGGAGATTGCAGGGGGTCGGGGAGGGGGGTGGGGTTGCAGGAGGTCGGTGGGGGTGGGGTGCGAGGGGTCGGTGAGGGGGGTTGTGCAGGGGGTCGGTGAGGGGGGGTTGTGCGGGGGGTCGGTGAGGGGGGTTGTGCGGGGGGTCAGGTGGGGGGGATTGCGGGGGGTCGGGGGGGGGCTTGCGGGGTCAGTGAGGGGGTGGGTGCAGGGGGTCGGGGGGATTGCAGGGGGTGAGGGGGGCTTGCGGGGGTCGGGGAGGGGGGGGGGGTCGGGGAGGGGGCGGGGGGGGCAGGGGGTCGCTGAGGAGGGTGGGGCTGCAGGGGGTCGGTGGAGGGGGGTTAGGCAGGGGTCAGTGAGGGGGGAGATTGCAGGGGGTCGGGGGAGGGGGTGGGCTGCAGGGGGGTCGGTGAGGGGGGTGTGCAGGGGGTCGGTGAGGGGGGGATTGCGGGGGGTCGGGGGGGGCTTGCAGGGGGTCAGTGAGGGGGTGGGCTGCAGGGGGTCAGTGGGGGGGGGATTGCGGGGGTCGGTGGGGGGATTGCAGGGGGTGAGGGGGGGCTTGCAGGGGGGTCGGGGAGGGGGGATTGCAGGGGGTCGATAAGGGGGGTGGGGCTGCAGGGGATCGGTGAGGGGGAGTGCATCCGAAACCTGCTGGTTTTACCACAATTTTCAAATCAGTACAACATTGCACGCACATCATTTATCCATTACCACTATGACTGTCTTACTCACATAGATTAGAAAACAGAAATCATTGGTAAACAACTGCAGCAATAGTCCAGTGGCAGGAATCACATGCATTCATATTTCTTCGATTAAAGATGCAAAAATGCATAAACACACAAAATACAAGGATCCAAACCAAAGTTAATAGGCAAATCCATCTACATTAAGGATGAAAGGCATACCTAGCTTTAAGAAGCAAAAGGATTGTGAAGACTTCAAGACTGTTGTAGCCTCGGTCAACAAAATCTCCCTGACAAAAGATTTAAAAAATTATACGTCAACGGAGCTAAACAACAAGAGAATGAAGGTAAAATTCATTGAGGCATATCAACAGTTGTAGAATATTATTACCATGAATATGTAATTGGTATCTGTACGTGACCTCCCCGCTTGAAAGAGCTTCATTAAATCATGAAATTGACCATGGATGTCACCACGACAGTGGACCGGACTATTGACAAGCTGCACATTTGACTCCTCAATGAGTATCTCTTTCACCCGAAAGATTCCAATTATGCATTTACGAAGATATATGATCAGTATGAACATAGAATCGACAATATAATCGCACTTACGAAGGGAACATTTTACGAGAGACAAAGAAGAATATAAAACATGTAGGGTTAAATCCAGCCAAACCAAAGTGAGAAAGTAGATATTGTAATGGAAACACCCCAAAAAGAAAACTAGAACAGCAATATGAGATGAAAAACCATCAAAATAACACCAGCTTTGAATAAAAGCAAGTTGTACACACTCTCAATTGGGATTTGCAAACTAGTAGATTCATTCTTGAGGTACGAAACAATGACTACATGTTTCATACTCCACATAATTACAAAATCCAACAAAGCCTAAATAAAGCACAAACACTACATTAGACCTTTCTCAAGCAAAATAACCTTTAGAAACATGTCTAAAATACAAACACTTGAAATTGGAACCAAAACTTCTCGAAGCAGACTTCACCCGATATTAAATCAACCCTCCCGGGCCGGATGACCCACCATCATACCCAAAGTGCTAATTCTTTTTAACAAATTTGCGGATTTAGCGCTAGACGAGCTGCTCCCAAAAGTGAAAATGGAAATATCAAATGATGCGCTAGGTTTTTCTTAGGAATTCTATAAAATTGCCAAAAAAGATTGTACCAATCACTCTGAAGACGTCAACTCATTAAACAGATATAACAATTACTAGAACACAATGGGAGAAAAAATCTTTAGCATACAAACAAAGATTTGTCATTCCCTTTTCTTTTCCCACCTAAGAATTATACTAAATATCCGATCGAGAAATCCAAAGTGACAAACAATAACCCTTAAAACTACTCAATCACGAATAGCTATAACTACAAACGGGCCCGCTTGCAATTTCGGAAAACCTATCCGGAGCAATATTGTCATTTTGATAAAATGAGTCTTGACTCCGATTTCAGTAATATTAACCTCAAAGTGCTAGAGAAGCCATTAGCAAAAGTAAAAGATGGAAGTACTGAATTCAGGGATAACTTTCTACTAGAACATGTATGATTATCATAACATTATATTCACCCACACAAATGCCCATTATGATTTCCCCAAAATGTTACTCGATAAATATCCCTATTGCATAAAAGTAGACTCTTGAGATTCCAAATAATTACACCAATATCCAGGTCTTCTTGCTCCACTAATTTGCGATAATATGATGAAATTCAACAAAGCCCATTACAAGAACACAAGTTGGTAGTTTAATTTGGAAAGTGCAATTGAGGCCAATCTTCAACGAGAGGTAAACACATAAAATCAAAAGAGAGGAGAGAGAAAAATACCTCAGGCGAGGTAGTGGAGAACGGAGCTCCGCACCGACACGCTCGGCAACGGTGTTCTCGCGACAAAGACGAAAGGAGGAGGAGAGTGCGGGTGGTCGATGATGGTTGAACTCGTTGTTCGTGGACATTAGGTAAGAGATTAGGGTTTCGAAATGAGTAGGGGCCGAGAATCGGACGCCATTGAAGAGGTTTTTCGAGGTTCGTGTTTTTTGCGCCTCACAAAGAATTTTGGTTTTGGGGATAATTTAGAGAGAGAGAGAGAGAGAGAGAGAGAGAGAGAGGAAAAGCAGTAGGTGGAGGCGCTAAAAGATTTGTGTGGTGCGAGTGCGGGAATTGGTGAGGGAAGCTTTAGGGGAAAATGAAAAGGTTAAGGGTGCGGTTGTTTAATAATCGCAGACCCTTCATAATAAAGGGCTGCGGTTTTGGGCTAACCGCAGCCCTTTGTAATGAAGGGCTGCGGTTTTTGGGCTAACCGCAGCCCTTTGCAATTAAGGGCTGCGTTTTTCAAATAATTGCAGCCCTTGTGTCGCAGCCCTTGTGTCGCAGCCCTTGGTCTTTTTTCCTCTAGTGAATGCATTAATTATTGAATATGAAGTTTCAAGGAGAGACAATAGAAAATTTTACCTCTGCTACAAGAGCATCGAAGAACAAAGGGAAAGGGGTTTCAAAGCTTCGGTGCACAGCATGAGCACCCGGCGTGGAGGCGGCGCACTTTCGTCCTAACAAGGCTTCGGGCGGTAGCATCAAGCGAGATGAGAGAGAAAGATGCGAGCAGGGAAGGAAGAACATGAGCATGGGAACAACAACACTGACAATCACCCACAACAAAACAACAGCAGCGACACCAAGGCGGTGGCCGCACGACAGGAGAGCCCGAGCAGAACTCCGGCGAGCTTGGGGAAATGCCGGCGAGGAGAGAGGAAGAGGGGTGCGTGAGAAGCAGGGGTTAGGGACTTGGGGTTTCATCGGGATTCGGGAGTGAGAGAGAAAGAATTAGGTTTTGGGTAATTAGAAGGCTCAGAAAGAGAAATAAATTGAGGGGGGGGTTTGTTTCCTTCTTAAACCGACAAAGTGTTAATATTTTTGAGGTTTCCTTAATTCGTTGGAAAGGTGTTTAGAAAAGTAAACCAACCTTGTTTCCTATTTTGGCCACATACCACTCAATTAATTGCATATAAAATCCAAAATATATTTATTTTAGAAAATAACTTAACCATGATCATTTCGAAAAAAAAATTAGGACGTAATTAAGCTAATAAACATAGTTAGTAGCTAATAAAATGAGATTAAAGTTCGGGGTATTACACTAATATACCTGCCCTCCACTGCAAACGGTTGGCGGGCACTCTCAAAGATCAATTTGTTTCTCTCCGACCAAAGATTCCACATTAGATAGCAAACTTTCTGGACCTTCCTCTTGTCTACGTACTCCATCTCACAAGAGAATCACACATCTCTTCGTGCTCTACATTACACACCAGCTCACGGCACTCCAACTCCTCCCAAAACTGCAGCACATTCGGGCAGAAAAATAGAGCACGCTGGGCAGTTTGGTCAGCTCCCAAGCACCACGGACAACAGCTCTCTTCAACCAAGTGACGTCTTTTGAGAACGTCTCTCACAGGAAGGGAGTTTGTGGTGACCCGCCACAAAAGATGACGCACCTTTGGTGAAACCTCCAAGCTCCATAATATGCCCCAAGCCCTATGAAAATCATCCAAGTTGCCACCTTTTCCAAGCATATAAGCGGTTTTCACTGAATAAATGCCACCTTTCGAATACACCCACATCAACTCATCTTGTAAGCCTCGTGAACTCAAAGGAATGGCTAGGATGCAACGTTGGTCACGCTCAACAAAATTTCTCTCTATAACATCAATTCTCCACTCTTTTCCATTGTCGCTCATCAAATCACTAACAACATTCAACCCTTCAATTTTCTCGCTCACAATAAATCTCCCTGCTTCATCTCCTACCCACGAGTCACTCCAGAAATCAATCGATTTCCCATCGCCAACCCTCCACATTACTCCTTCCTTCACCAAAACTTTCGCACTCCAAATGCTGCGCCAATAATAGCTATTCGAGTACCCTAACCGTGCTTGGAAAATGTCACCATGTGGGTAGTATTTAGCACTCATCACACGACTCAAAAGGGACTTTTTGTAGTGTGATAATCTCCAAACCTGTTTACCCAACAAAGCATCATTAAACACTTTAAGATCCTTGAAACCCATACCTCCCATGCATTTTGGTTTGCACATTTTCTCCTAACTCAACCAATGCATCTTCCTCTCTTCACCCTTGCCGCCCCACCAAAAACGAGCCATTGCCGAGTGGATTTCCTGAATGATTGCCACTGGAATTTTATAAACACCCATGAGATATGTAGGCGATGCTCGAATAACATCCTTAATGAGAACCTCTTTTCTGGCTCTAGAAAGCAATGTTTCCTTCCAACCTCGCAGTTTCTTCCACATTCTATGTAAAAGTTCTCCGAATATCACTTTTTTAGATCTGTTGCAGATGGTGGGGATGCCTAGATACTTCTGGTGCCTGTCAACTTACCGCATATGGAGAAGATCAATCAATTCTTCTTTTTTCTCACAGCTTATCCTTTTACTAAAAGACACCTCCGACTTTTCATAGTTAATTTTCTGTCCGGATGCTACTTCATATTTGTTGAGAATATCAACTATAATGCTGCAATCCTGTCGGGTAGCCCTCGTAAAGAGAAGACTGTCATCTGCAAAAAGAAGGTGAGAAATTTCTGGACCATTTCGGTTGGCTTTCGCTCCATGCAGCTCCCTAGCATTTACCTTCTGCTGAATCATTTGTGAAAAGGCATCAACTACGAAGATAAATAGAAAGGGAGAAAGAGGATCACCCTGACGAAGCCCTCTAGAGGGGCCAACTGAACCACAAACTTTCCCATTAATAATGAAAGAATACTGGACTGATGTCACACAACTCATTATCAAATTCACCCATCTATCATCAAAGCCCATTGTCAAAAGAAGCTTTCGAAGAAAACCCCATTCTACGCGATCATAGGCTTTGCTCATGTCCAGCTTCATTGCAACAAGACCTTTCCTGCTGTAATTTCTCTTTTTCATAGAGTGAAAAATTTCCAGAGCTATAAGAGAGTTATCAAAAATTATTCTACCAGGAACAAAGGCACTCTGGTTCTCCATTACAATTGCAGGGAGAAATTGTTTCAGCCTAAGAACTATAGCTTTAGAAGCTATTTAATACAAAACATTACACAAACTGATAGGCCTAAACTCAGAAACAGCTTTAGGAGACTTAACTTTTGGAATAAGAGCAATATTAGTACAATTAATCTTCCGCGGGCAAGAATAATTATGTAAAATATTACTCACAAAATTAAATACCTCGTCACCAATAATGTGTCAGAACCTCTAATAAAATATAGCGTGCATCCCATCAGGGCCAGGAGCCTTACAGGGGTGCATCTGGCTCAAAGCTGCATAAATCTCCTCCTTTGTGTAGGGCCTAAGGAGAAGATCATTGTACTCCTGGGTCACAGAAACCCTAACATGTTGCAAAACCTCCTGTAAACTGTCAGTAGAAGGCGCAGACGAGGTAAAAATAGTATCAAAATAGTGTTCAACTTCAACCTCGACCTTCTCTATCTCTGTCTGCCACTCACCATCTCTATTAAGAATGCCGTGAATATAGTTTCTCTTTTTTCTTTGAGATGCTTTATGATGAAAGTATGAAGTGTTCCTGTCCCCATCTTTAACTTCTGCAACCCGAGATCGAAGATACCAGTATGCCTCATTTTTCGCGTGCAAAGATCAAGCTCCATCTCCAGAGTTGCACATTTCGTGCAACTCTCCTCCGTAGTAGTTTCCCTTTGAGCATCATGCAACATTTTCTCCATTTTTTCGATCTGCTTGCCTAAGTTCCCAAATCCCTTCTCACTCCACGCCTGCAACTCTCTCGCTACCTCCCCCAACCGGTCAACAATCACACCTCCTGCCGAGTTATCCCACGCCCCCCTCACAACTTCTTCACAAGTATCATCAAGGAGCCAACTCGTCTCAAAACGGAACCCAGCTCGGCGCCTAGAAGTCCTCTCACTCACGGCACCTCTCAACACAACTGCAGGATGATCCAAGTTATACCTCAACATATGCTCAATATAAGCCTCAGAAGATAATTGCATCCATGAAAAAGAAACTATAAAGCGATCAAGCCGTTCTCGAATGCGAGTCTCCGGACTCCTACCCCTCTCCCATGTATACCATTGACCCACAAACCTCAATTCTCCAAGACTACACCTGCTGAGAATGTCTCGAAACCCCTCCATAGATCTTCTTTCCCTAGACGCACCCCCTTCCTTCTCATCATAACTAAGAATTTCATTGAAAACTCCCCCAAAAACTATAGGACCCTCAAACTCCTCACAAAGAGAATTGATCAAAGCCCAGGTATTATATTTATTTTCTTCTTCAAGTCACCCATAAATTCCAACGAATCTTCAACTCACATTCCCCCTACTCACCACATCACCACAAATATGATTTTGAGAGAAAGAAACAACCGTAAAAGAAATAGTCTCATTTTTCCAAAATAAACATAATCCTCCAGCTCTTCCGACACTCGACACCCCTATAGTATTCGAAAATCCCAAAACATCCTTTTTTTGCTCCACTACATCTTTGGTAACCTTTGTTTCCGACACGAAAAATATGTCGGGGGTATTAGAAGAACAAAGCCTCCTCATCTGTCGAACTATCCAAGGGTTACCCATACCCTAACAGTTCCAACATATAATATTCATAATGCCCGGCGGGCTTGGCATTTCCCAACCACCGCCTCGACAATATCAACATCATTGCCAACATTATTGTTCACAGCCAGTTTTAGTTTCTTGTTACCAGAAATTTCTTGTTCCACATCATCATCCACTAACATTTTATCCACCAATTTTCGTTTTTCCCCAACATCCATATCATTCACAATGACACAAGGGTCCCCATCAACATTATTAAAGAGCGAGATTTAATTTAATTTTTCTTGAACTTGGTAGCAGTGCTCCCAGTTCCAGCAGCAAAAAGAAAAGAGGGGGACGTACCACATGTAGGGTTCGGTTCATGCATAGCATCCCCAACCTCATCTCTCTGCATTGGTTGTTGGCGAGAGTCCAAGAGCAACTGCACCCTCTCGCCTTCGACACAAGGCTCGTTATTTGCAGGCAGCGTGAATTGTTGGTGAGGAACCACCGACCCCTGCACCAGCTCACCCCCGACGCAAGGCACGCGAGACTCACTCGCATGGATAGTTGGGTGTGCTTCCAGCGTTGCCTGCTTCTGCAAACTACGGACATATTTCCCCTCCCCCTCCACTTGATCACTTATTTCTTTTACTCCATTATCATGATCATGGAAAGCCAGGCTACGAGCTCCTTTCAAGAATTCCTTTGTCTCCTCCTCTATCTTCTGTCTTCCTCTTCGTGGAGATGCACGAATCCACGACCCGCATTGTTTCTCTATCTCTCCATCCTCCTCATTGGACACCAAGCAATCCCGTCCAATATGTCCAATAATACCGCACCCATAACAGAAGGTGGGTAATCGTTCATATTTAATCTTAATAAGAGCAGTACCACCATTCTTGAGAGCAATACGTTGAACTCTCCGCAATGGTTTAGTAATATCAAGAAGAATTCGAACTCTCGTTGACTTGTCCCACCCTACACCATCCGTATCCACCTCCAAGATTTCTCCAAGAATACCCCCAATCATCCGAACATGGGCCTCCGAACGACTACGCATTGGAAGGTTGTATAGTCGTACCCAGAAAGGACACAAATTCAAAGTGATGTTCGACGACTGTATGTCCTCAACAATATCCCGTAACATCACAAGGTGCTGATCGAAAGTCCATGGCCTCCCCGCCAAGACTTTATTTTTATCACGTTGACAAGCGAATTGGATAACGAATAGGCCGTTTTCTATAGATCTAAAAAGAGCCCCTTTAGAAATCATCCGATTTGATTTAGGGTTCTTTTCATGGCTTCAAAATTGAACGTGCGATTCGTCATCACCTTCCCCACCAACGTTAGGTCAAATTTACTATTATCATCACTTTCAGGAACATCATCAAAGGCAATTATGAGGTCTTCCTCTCGCTTGTAATCTTTAGATCGAAACTTTTAATGCAATATCATCAGCCATAATTGGCCAACGATGATCCCAATAAGGATTAAAGCCTCGACAAATCGAGTGATCCGAGTGGAGCGCCAAAACTGGGAACTCAAACCCTAGAGAGAGACTTTATTCTCCCCCAAAAATCTACTTATAATATAGAGGAAACAGTAAATTTCTAATATAAAATAAGAGAATGTAGGCTTATATTTCCTTAAATTTTTACAACCCATGCCCACTATTCACTAAACTGACTTAATAATTTCTCCTTAAGTTTTGGCTTTTGCAAAGAGCGGGAGGACACTAGACACCTTGCACTATTAGTCTATTAAAGGACAAAAGTCGTATACAATTATACATCATGTAACATTGTAACTTCACTGTCCCCTTTATGCTACCATGGTTAAGGTCGAATTTTATGTCCATAACTTCAATGGTTCCTTTGCCAAATGACTACCACAAATGTTTGTATTATTGTTGTTTATTGTCCTTAGCTTTTTTTCGTTTCCAATATATAGCTGCCACGTAAAAGCATTCTGATAGTATCTTTCGTATTGCAAAAAAGAATTGGAGGCTACTTACTTCTTTTTTTGAAAGGTGGAGGCTAATTACTTTGTTGAGAAATTTTTCCTAATTATTTATTTATTTAAAATTGTTAAAGAGTAATTTTACATTATATTTTATATATGTATGGTTTTAAAGAATGTACAAGCTACACTTATGTTTTAGAAAAAGCGTTGTATATGCTTAAAGTTTGGGAAAAAAAACCACAACATATCCTTAATGACTAACAGATATAAACTCCTTTAGACAAAAATAAGTTAATCTAGTTGAGGAAGAGCTCTTTTTCCTCCGTGATAACTTAACTAATGATGGTCAATAAGGGTATGTGATGGAGTTTCAGCAAAATAGACCTTATTATAGACAGGCCCGGCCAGAACAATATAGAGGCCATGTGCCGACGTTAAAAAATGGGCCCCTATATAAAAAAATTCAAAAACATAATTATTTCAAAAATATTTATAATTTAAGGGAAATTCACCTATTTAACTCGAATAGTTAGGTATTGATAAAAATAAATATGAAAATAAATAAAAGTGAACTAGGCAAAGTATTATTGTTTTCGAAGTATATGAAAATAAAAAGTACAAATAAACTAAGCACAATACTAATTGTTACCTATTATTGTATTAGTACTTGGTGGGAGGGATATAACATATAAGGGAAAAGAAGAAAATAAAACATAAGCTTCCATCCAAAAACACAATATAAGCAGATGAAGGGAGGGAAAAAAAAAATTAATAGAAGAACATCAACAGCTATTATTCTATTAACAATTCTAACTTTTGTCTTTCCTGTTTTTCTTTTTGTTGTTGCAGACATTCAGTTCCACATAGACTGCGGCAGCTAGTAGCCTAGTACAGTAATAATAAAAGATGTAGCCCGGTACAGTAATAATAAAATATAAAGCGAGGGGAAAAAAGACGGTAGAAGGATTCTAATCCGCGACCACCTTCAGCAGAAACATTCTCGTTTACGGCATATATAGCGAGTTTAAATATTTGGGGCCCTTTCAAAATGGAGGTCCTGTTCTGGGTCCCATTTTGAACATGTTCAGGGTCGGGCTTGATTACAGAATTACATAGAGTGTTTTTAAAATACGTATATCGTGCATTTTTTTAAACCTCGGGTATACATGGTGTAGGATTCTAGGATCTCATCTTCAAATAATGGTACTAATATACTATATCAGTGTTAGTCCATTGCTAGTTGGAGATGCATGGAAACATTATGAAAGATGAAAGTCAAGATAGAAAATAATAAAGGTTTGGGAGGTACTCCAATTTACCAAAAAAATAAGGGTATGTTGGTTAATAAGGATATGTGGTGGAGTACACGACAAAGTATGTCTACAAAAAACAATACCATCAAGGTAATCTCATAGTTCAAAAAATGAATCACTATTTCTATTGAAAATGAGAACAATACTAAACTCCAATTTACACTCTTTATTTTATGAACTTTTTATTTGTGGCTCAAAAGATTCGTAAAAGTTCAATTTTCTTATAAGAAATTAAATTATAAAATTGTTGATTTGCTTTAATAGTTGGAGTAAATACTTACATGCATATATATTGTCCTATATACAACTATACAATCCATATATGGAACGAGCCAAAAACTCACTAAAATTTGATCGTATGTAGTCGACATCAATGCTTTGTAGTGATGCATAACGTGCATGCTTATAAGAGTATTCAATTCTTTTAGAGGAAAATTGTCCAAGTAAAGCATTGAACTATGAAAGCAAAAGTTTCTAATACAGTGAGAGCTTAACCTTGATGGAGTCTTCGTGTTCTGACACGTAATGATGAAGTATTTGGTTTTTCCGAAGAACCCGAAATACCCAAAAACACAACGAAGGGGAAAATAAGGATTGTACCCCACATCTTTATGTGCGTCATATTTTTTGAGGTCATCCTCCATTACAAGAAATTAATGATAGAGATGGCATGAGACTGGGGGAGCCCAAAAAAGAAGGAGGCTGAGACCGATAAAGCCTGAAAACAAGAGTACAGGCCGGGCACGGTTATCTAACACAATACGAGAGCATGGTAGTAAGCAGGGTCGTCAATTAGAGAGTGCAAAGAGACCAGCAGCACATAGTCTGGCCTTTTAGATGGATTTGGAAGCTGGACATTCCATCCTAGCTGTAAATTTTTATTTGGCAAATTTGTCACAATAGTCTGCCTATCAGAGCTACGATGTTCAATAGGAAAATCTTACCAACGAACATTTGCCCTCGTTGTAATTTGCAACCCGAATCTATTGATAATCTTCTCTTCAACTGCACTCAATCCCTAAGCTTATGGCGCCTAGCAGAGGTTACTACTTGGTGTTGTCCACCAACGTCCTTCTCCCCATTCTAGAATTTCTACAGGATTTTAAGGCTAAAAATTCCTTGCCAAAATGCATCTTTCTCTTCTGGAGCATTTGGAAAGAAAGGAATGCAATCATTTTCAACAACGAAAAGTGGGACCACTAACGTATCATTTACCATGCTAGATTTGCTCATGATTAACGGAAGTTCCCCTTCCCTCAGCTACTCTTGTAGCTTGGGAACCTCCACCTCCTACATTCTTCAAACTTAACTTTGATGGTTCGGTTCGTGGCTCGATTGCAGCAGCTGGATTCCTCATTCATGAAAGTCATCTTCTTCAAGCCAAAGCCTTCAACCTCGACCATACTTCGGTTCTGATTGCCGAGGCCACATCATTTCATCAAGGTATCAAGTTAGCTATTTGTATGGGTATCAACAACATATAATTGAAGGCGACAACCTCATGGTAATCAATGCCATCAACGATCTTTGGTCTGTTCCGTGGAAAATTGCAAATATTCTTGCAGATTGTAAGCTCGTGCTCACTCATTTTGCCTCTTGCCAAGTCAGACACGTATTCAGGGAAGCCAATCGAGCTGCTGATTGGATAGCCAATGTAGGTCACCTAGTTAATTCTAGTTTTGATGTTTCTTCTTGTAATAATTCTTTCCTTTCTTCCATCCTTGTATCCGATGCATTAGGTATTCCCCTCGAGAGGAGGGTAGCCTAATGTTTTTATCTTACCTTACTAAAAAAAACATAGTATCTTATTTTAGAGGGCCTCAAGTTTGGAAATTTATTGTTTACTTAGTCACATAATTCGAATATTCATGCTTTAGATACTTTCTTTTGTAAAAGTTAATATATGACAATATTATAAACAATAAATACTTATATTTTTCAATTATTTTAAGCTGAGAGACTAATGTCAATTATTAAGACGACAGAGCATCCATCCTCTTTAAGACGACCCTGGTAGTAAGCCATCGATTATCCATGGACATCATATTTGAAATTCATGACAGACCAAGATCAAGCAATATCTGAATGCAACGGATTCGAGATTCTCCTAGAATAATTTCGAATAAGATCTGCTCATTTTCAACCCAAAAGAAACGTAAAATCCCTGTATTAGAAATTTGACACGTGCCTTACACGACATAACTTTTCTTTCAATCGCTCCAGACACAAGCTCCGCCAGCCTGGCAGGTGTGCAAGCAGTGGAGCACGTCTAAATCTAAGCCTAACTTTAGCCGATAGTGACTGCCCACATGTTTTTTGTTTATACAATTAAGAATATATGATAGTTTATAT
Source organism: Beta lomatogona (assembly GCA_947646795.1). Lineage (NCBI taxonomy): Eukaryota > Viridiplantae > Streptophyta > Magnoliopsida > Caryophyllales > Amaranthaceae > Beta > Beta lomatogona. Next base: position 398,741 of record CANSNZ010000991.1, on the reverse strand, counting down.
AATTAAGATTTATGTTTTAGATTTTAAAGAATGATACATGGCACAAAACTTGAAAATGACCTTGAAATCTTGAAAGATGACATGGAACCCCTTATCAAAATGAAATATAATGCTTGAAAAATATCAACGAACGTACTATTTAAAAAATGACACACAATTCAAAATTTGGTACTGAAATTTTGAAAAATGATATTAACACTTTATAGAACTGACATAGAATTCTTTAAATTAACATTAACACAATACCTTTTACACAGTAATGAAATGTTACTCAAGTTAGTTTTTTCTTAATAAAGTATGTACGAGCAAATGAAGCTCATGTTAGTTTTAGTTTGTTTTGTTTGGTTATATTAGCATTAGGTTGTACTCCCGTTTTTTAACTAATGTAAATTTTCTCGATGTCAAAAAAGAAATATAAGTAATGAAATGTTGCTATATGCAAGAAGGTGAAAGTTAACCCTTTTGTGTGTAGAGAGGAAATACCTTTTACTCAATAATAAAATATAGCTAATCAAGAATGGAGGCACATAAATAAATTCCCGTCCTCATGTATGGTTGGTTAAATAAAATAAAAGTATATTTCCACTCTTTACCCAATAATGGATACTCCATTCTCATGTTCTATAGTTTATTATTCATAAGTTCTCACTTATAAGATTAAAGAAATTTAATTAAGTTAGGATTAAAGTACATTATTATGGTATGTTTTTCTTATCTTACAACGCTGACCTTTGTTTTTAAAATCGGAGTACTTTTTAATTTAGAGATCAGAAATAGTCATTGGTTGATTAAATGGTATGGAGATTCCCTTCGATCCCTTTCTTTTCAAATCCCATCTAAATATGACAATTAACGACACCTAAATTAGATTTAAAAAAATCCCGTTTTTTTTAAAAAAAAAATTCCCATCATTGTGTTCCTAAGCGATGAGGTCCATGAGGATCCCAAATTGATCATGGTGATGATATAAGCACCTAAATTTCCAGCAATAAAGTTATATTAAGTCCTATCACTAACATCAGCGAGTGAGAGTAGGTGGGGAATTCATATCATCCACATTGGAATCTTCTGCTGGATTCTCATTACAATTTTTTTTTGGGAAAGTACTAGAAGGATTCTGGTTACATTAGCAAAAAGATTCTAGCACGATAAATCACTCACGTATAATCGCATATATATTAATCAACTAGTTATGATTTTCACAATATTGTTGGAGTACACGTTTTAGGAACAAATTTATTTAGCAAAAAATAAGTTTAGTTCTTCAAAATTAAGTTAAAAGCCAACAATACACTAAATCTAAAAAAAATAGGTTTAGTTTAGCAAGAATAATTTTAATAGAATTAAATTCAACAAAAACAAGTTATATTTAACACAATTAATTATTGTTAGCAAAAAAAAGTTAAGCAAGATATGGGTAGTAAACTACTTCGTAATTAGGCACATCTAACTACATGACCTGTTTTAGTCAATGCATATAAAGTTGACCACCACCAAGTACTTTTTCGTTGAGTTGGTAAGCTCTAGACGTAATACTCCATAGTCCATAATACTGCTAGACTACTTTCTTGCTGTTGAATTTTCTCTGGTCTTCCAACTCATTTGTGCGACTATAATCAGAAGTAGGAACAACTAAACCAGAGTTGATCAAATGCCAGGGTCGAGTTTCGGCCAGGTCGCGCTTAAAAGATTTGCCCATTAGTCAGGCCAGGTCTTGTGCTCAAACCCGCCTTTTTGGGCCAAAAACAACGGGTTTTTTGGACAAAATCAGGGCGGGCTAAAATATGAACTAAAAAGTCATTTTTAGGTTACCCAAAACCCGTCCCAAACCAAAAAAAATGCAGGCCGACCCAAAAAATCTGCCCAAGCCCGGGTATTTTTTTTTGGCCTAACCGGGCTCATTTTGATCGGATATAAAGTAAACCAAACAACATATACCCAACAACCCAATAATGCTTCTTCCTTGTACTTCCTCCGTCCTAAAATAATAGAACATAACTCATTGACACATTTTTTAAGAAATCCATGTGAAGATGAGAGAAATAGAGATAGATAAAAATTAAAATAGGGCCCACGTGATAAGATAGAGATAAAGAGAATATATTATTAAATAAGGAAATGTTGCAATTAATATGAAACTTATAAGTAAGGGAAACTTATTAACTTAGCAATCAAAAAAAGGACGGAGGAAGTACAATCCCTAGAGTGTGCACACGTCCGTATGGTGAGGAATGTGCGCACGCCTCAAAACGCAAGGAAAACAAAACAAAACGCTGCCAACTAAAGGCAAAGTGTAGCCCAATGAACATTCACAAATAAACCAAATGAACATGATTTAAAAAATGGGAAAGTAACTGATTTGACAGTTTTCGATGAATAACAAGTTACCAAAAACCGCCATAACTCATTTGCACGAATTACGAACTCATAACTTTCTCTCTCTATAAAATTTCTCCCACCAAAACTCTCTCCCTGAAATTTTGAACGCAACCATGGCCGCCAACGCAGAATCCCAGCAAACCACCACCACCCCTGCAACCCAAAGGCAAGTTTGAACCATTTTTTTATTTTTTTTATTTTTATTATAAGAAAAGATGGAATTTTTACTCTGTATGACAATATAAACTCACTGAAATAAATATATACTATATTTAGGATTATAATAAATACTTCGATATAAAACAAATAAATCCTTTTCAATATAGAAGGAAGACAAATTTAAGAGGAGAGAAAAAGCTTTAGTATGTATATAATATAGGAGAGAGAAACTTCTTTGACAATGAATGAATGAATGAATCCTAATTCCTAGGTATATAAATCAGCAACAGAGGAGAGATAAACAACTAAAGTGATTACATCAGCAACAGAGGAGAGAGAAATTTTTAAACATAAAGCAAATGGCGCCACAAAACTTTGGGCAGCTCTCCTTAATGAAACGACGTCGCCTCCTTTTGTAAGTATGGTACGCACCATAAGGACGTGTGCACCTACTAATTTGCACTATATAAGCATTGAATACATGTTCTAGATTGGTAATTTGTAAATGCATGCTAAAACGAAGAGTGCTAAATTGACACAGTGGATAATCCACCAACTACAAATAGAGAATTATAAAAATTTATGTTATATTGCTAAGTTGGCTTTCACTATTAATTTATGTCGATCTCTAGTAGGTGGAGTACCTAGTGGACAGACAAAGTTTACTCCGGCTAAAACCACACATTAATTGATGTAATTACTGTTTGATTTAGGCATTTAGCTTATTGTTTCCATTTAAAATAATACTAGAAGACTATTTTGATTCCCAAAAACAGTAAAAAGAAAAAAAAAAGAAAATTATATGTTTAAAATACCATGTATCGTATACTTGTTTCTAATCTTTCTATCATATGTTCAATAAAAGATTCCCCTTATTCCTTAAGTGAATCCCCTTCATCTTACCCAAAAAAAAAAATGTTCAATAAAGAAAATTATATGTCTAAAATACCATGTATCGTATACTTGTTTCTAACCTTTCTATCATATGTTCAATAAACTCATGTTCCTTAAATAGTTCAGGGGTGGTGAAAAGTGAAGACTGGCACTGCATCATACGTTTGTGAAACTTCTACAAGCCATTTATAATTACTTTAACTCCTCTATAGCTATCATTTCTGAGTCACTATAGTAGATGGAAGAAGCCATGTAACGAGTTGATATGAAAGACAAAGCTTTTTCAAAAGAGAGAGACATGCACTAAGATTTGCTAAAAGACTATCATAAGAGGAGAAATGATAGGGCTGTCAATATATATGGGAGAATAAAAGATAAAGTTACCAGTCTAACAAAAAGTTGACCTCGGAGAATATGATACTAACAAATGGTGTTCGTGCAACTATAAATAGTGTTCACGTAACTACAAATAGTGATTATGCAACAAATAAATAGTGTTCATGAAATATAATTAGTACTCATGCAACGCAACTAGAATAAAAGTAACATTATCGGTCTAACAAAAAATCGACCTCGAAAAATGCGATATTAACAAATAGTGTTCATGCAAACTACAAATATTGTTCATGTAACTACTAATAGTATGAGAAATATAGTGATTTAGTTATTCGGTTACTAGTTAGTTATAGTTTATTAGAGTTAATTGAGTTTGTTAGAGTTAATTGACAGCTGGACAACTATTCTTTCTCTTTCTTTTTATTCATTGATGTATATAAACTCTAGAGACAAGTTGTAACAGAAAAGAGGATTATTACAGTTTCTCTCTCTAATTTGGAGCTGAGATTTTCTCTCAATCAGAACAATATTCTTGTTCTTCTTATGGTATCAGAGCTACGGATTCTTGATCAATCCAGCTCAATTTTAGTTCAAATTCTTCATTTGTTTTTCAAGTTTCTTCAAATTTCTTCCTCGTTTTCTTCGAAGTCATCGAAATCTTCATAAAATGGAAGATTCTGAACAGAATTCACCTTCTCAATCGCGATCTCAAAATAATGCGATCAACTACAACGATCCATATTTCATCTCTAATGGAGATAATCCAAAGCAACAGTTAGGTACGCAACTCTTCAATGGCGATAACTTTGTTAATTGGAGTAGAGGTGTCAAATTGGCACTAGGAGCAAAAAATAAGCTCGGTTTTGTTGATGGAAGCCTGAGTAAACCTGCTGTAACATCTGAAGATCATCAAAAATGGATCAGAAACGATCATCTGGTCACTTCTTGGATTCTTCATTCAATGGAATCTACATTTTCTGAGAGTTTTATTTTCACAAATTCTGCTAGGCAACTTTGGGAAGAGATTGTAGAGCGTTATGGTCAGTCTAATGCTCCATTATTGTACGATATTCATAGGAGTTTATCTTCAATTGAGCAAGGTAATCTTTCAATTGCTGAATATTATGCAAAATTGAAAAGAATTTGGGATGAAATACAAGTTTTTGATGAGGTTCCTACTTGTAAATGTGGAGCAATGGATGCTTGCACTTGTGATCTTCATAAAAAAATTTTAGCAGCAGATCAGTTGAAGAAATTGATCCAATTTCTGGCTAGATTAAATCCTTCTTATGATCAAGTTAAGGTTAACATCTTAAGCATGGATCCTTTACCACCTGTGAATCGTGCTTATCATATTCTTCAACAAGTTGAAAAGCAGAAATCTATGTCTATTTCTGAGGTTCAAATGCCAGAAGTAAGTGCTCTATATTCTCAGAAGTCTAATTCTAGATTTTCTTCTGGAAATCAGCAAAGTTTTCAGAAAAGAGATTATAAAAGAGCTAAGGATAGCAGATTCTGTGATCATTGTAGAAAGAAAGGTCACACAGTTGATCAATGCTTTGAGATCATTGGATATCCAGATAAATTTGCTTATATGAAAGGCAAAAATGGAGGTTCTATGCCTAGAACTGTTGCTAATGCTGTTGTTGACACTGCTGTTGGTAATACACCCTTGGATTTTGATGATTCTCATGATTCTAAGAATCAATCTGGTTCTGGTGGTTCCATGGCTTCTCAAGATATGATTTCTGCAATCTATCAAGGCATGATGCAAATGATGCAGAAATCTTCTTCTACTGGTTTTGGTTCGGAGAATTTGCTTGCTCAGCTTTTACTACTGCAGGTATGGCAAATGTGTTCAATGCTGATTCTGTTGTTAATCATTTTGATAGTAATTCCTGGATAATTGATACTGGAGCCAGTGATCACATGGCTTCCAATAAATCTCTTTTTTCTTCCTTAAACACATTATCCAAACCAATTCAAGTAAGTCTACCTGATGGAAATCTTAAAATTGTTACACAAAGTGGTAATGTTCAATTGACTGATGATATCATGCTTAAACAAGTTCTTTTTGTTCCTGAATTCCATCATAATCTTCTTTCTGTAGGAAAACTTCTTGATCAAAATTCTCTTGTTGCTCATTTTCATTCTTCTTAACTTGTTCTTTTCAGGGACCTTTCAACTAACAAGTTAAAGGCCACCGGCAAAAGACTATCCGGGATCGTATAAATTCGGTGATGTTTCTACTGCTGCTAATTGTCTGTCTCGTGCCTGTTACTTCTAGTTTTCAATCTCAAAATCATGTTTCTTCCGTGAATACTAATAATGTTCAGCATAACAGTGTTGTACATACTACTTGCATCAATAAAATTCCTCTTTCTCTTTTACATGCTAGGCTTGGTCATCCTTCGATTAGTAAAATCAAACATTTATCTCTGTTCCATATGATGGTAATCTACATGATTTTTCTTGTGAACCTTGTGTCTTTGCTAAGCATCATAAACTACCATTTCCTGTTTCTTCTTCATTAGCTTTAAAACCCTTTGATCTTGTTCATGTTGATCTTTGGGGTCCATATAAGACACCTAGTTTATCTCGGAGCTTCTTATTTTCTTACCATACTTGATGATAACACTAGAACTACTTGGACACATTTGCTTCATACTAAGCAGCAAGTTTCAGCTATTTTGTCTCGCTTTCCCGAACTATGTTGCCCACTCAATTTCATACCAAGGTTAAAATGATCGAAGTGACAATGGTACAGAAATTGTACAAGAATTTTGTGCTCATATGTTTGCTTTGAAAAAGGGATCATTCATCAAAGATCTATTCCCGGTAATCCTCAGCAAAATGGTCGAGTAGAGAGGAAGCATAGGCATCTTCTTGAAACCGCTCGAGCCATTAGGTTTCAAGGTCATCTTCCTCTCAAATTTTGGGGTGATTGCATATTGTCGCCTACATATCCGATTAACTTACTTCCTAGTTCCGTTACGCATTGGAAGTGTCCTTCCGAAAAACTACTTGGCAAACTTTCTGATTAAAGCTTGTTAAAGGTGATTGGTTGTCTTTGCTATCCACTTACAAAAACAACTGATAAGTTTGCTCCAAAATCTAGCAGATGTGTGCTCTTAGGTTATCCCTATGCGCAGAAGGGTTATAAATTGTATGACTTGACTAGTCATAAAGTGCTACTTAGTAGAGATGTGCTTTTCCATGAAAACACTTTTCCATTTCAAACACATTCAACTTCTTCTTTACCACAATCATTACCTCTTGTTAATCCCGCTTGTTGTTGAACCCGAATTGTTGTTACCATCCATATCTCAAACACATTCCACTCCTTCTTCTCCCACTTTTATTCCTCCCTTTCTTTCTCCACCAGCCTTCTTCTTCTTCTTCTTTGCCTTCTACAAATGATAATTACTCTCCTCAAAATGATATATCATCTGCTTGTACCTCTTTGTTTCTTTATCTCCTATTCCTCTTAGGAAATCGGATAGAATCGACATATTCCAAGTAAACTTCAAGATTATGTTTTGCCTTCTCTTCCTACACAATACACATACACATTCTGCTAGTCTTTCTCAGGTGTTATCTACTCCTGAACCTTCTTCCTATCATCAAGCTAAGGACAATCCTAGTTGGATTGAGGCTATGAACACAGAATTGGCTGCTCTTGAACAGAATCAAACTTGGGAATTAACTTCTTTGCCACCTGGTAAGAAGGCTATAGGTTGCGAAGTGGGTCTATAAAATTAAATTTAGACCGGATGGCGGTGTTGAAAGGTACAAGGCACGCTTAGTTGCTAGGGGAGATAAACAAATCAAAGGCAAAGATTTTAAACACACATTTAGTCCTGTTGCAAAGTTCACTACTGTGAGAACAATCATTGCTTTGGCTGCTGCTCATAATTGGCATTTACATCAATTAGATGTAAATAATGCCTTTCTTCATGGGTTTATTGATGAAGAACTTTACATGTCTCCTCCTCCTAGTTCCACTGCAGGACCTGGTCAGGTTTGCAAGTTAAAAAGGTCACTGTATGGGCTCAGACAAGTTTCTAGACAATGGAATCTAGAACTTAGCAAATTCTTGGTTAATCTTGGATTTATTCAATCCAAACATAATTACTCTATGTTTACTAAGAAAGATGGTGAACACTTTACTATCATTGTTGCATATGTTGATGATTTGCTCTTAACTGGATCTCATTTACCTACAATTCAATCAGTGAAACAAGCTTTGGATAGTGCCTTTACTATCAAAGATTTAGGAGATTTGAAGTATTTCCTTGGAATTGAAGTCTCTAGGTCTACTGATGGCATTCTTCTTAATCAAAGAAAGTATGTTTTAGACATGTTGAAGGATACTAAAATGGAGTTTTGTAAGACTGCTGGTTTTCCTTTCCCAAAGGCATTGAAACTTAATCCATCTGATGGTGATCAATTGGCTGATCCTGAAGTGTACAGAAGGCTTATTGGCAAGCTTTTTTACCTCAACATGACAAGGCCTGATATTTCCTATGTTGTGCAACAATTGAGCCAGTTTTTAAGTGATCCTAGAGTCCCTCATCTGAATGTTGCCATGCATGTTCTTAGATACTTAAAGGGGACAATTGACTATGGTTTATTCTATGCTCACAATGTTGATTTTCAACTCCTTGCTTATAGTGATGCAGACTGGGGAAATTGTCCTACATCTGGTAGGTCTCTTACTGGTTATTGTGTGTTCCTTGGTACTTCCTTAATTTCTTGGAAGACCAAGAAACAGAAGGTAGTCTCAAAGAGTTTTGCAGAAGCAGAATACAGGAGCATGAGCCATACCACCATTGAGCTTGTTTGGCTGGAAGGTATATTACAAGATCTGAATGTTTTTGTGCCTCAACCTATTAACTTATATTGTGATAATACTGCTTGCACAACATATTGCTGAAAATCCTGTAGTACATGAACGAACCAAACACATCAAACCGGATGTTCACTATGTCGAGAGAAATGTCCAGATCGGGTTCATAAAGCTTCATCATGTTTCATCGGCTCTACAATTGGCTGATATTATGACTAAAGCTATAGGGGCTGATCAGCATCATTTCCTTTCTCTCAAGCTGGGCTTAGTACCTTCTGATTCATCCCAGTTCCAGCTTGCAGGGGGGTATGAGAAATATAGTGATTTAGTTATTCGGTTACTAGTTAGTTATAGTTTGTTAGAGTTAATTGACAGCTGGACAACTATTCTTTCTCTTTCTTTTTATTCATTGATGTATATAAACTCTAGAGACAAGTTGTAACAGAAAAGAGGATTATTACATTTTCTCTCTCTAATCTGGAGCTGAGATTTTCTCTCAATCGAACAATATTCTTGTTCTTCTTAAATAGTGTTTATACAACTAACAAATAGTGTTAAGTAAAATATAAATAGAGTTTAAACAACCCAACTAGTGTTTCCATATATTAAAGGAAAAATTCACAACAATAATCCAAACTATAGTTGGAATTATTGTTGCGAATTTTCCTTTATTAAAAAGTAAATAAAAATCTGCAAACAAAAAAGTTGTTTTTTCTTTTATATATTGTCTTTTACTCTATTGCTAGATGTTAGTAAACATCTATCATATCTCATCAGAAGAGTCCCCTCTAACAGAATGAAACATCAGCTAATTTTTGAAGAATCACAAAAACCTTCGTGGAAACTGATGAAGATAAAGAGCCAGAACAAGACAGCAAAGCTAAGTTTGGTGGTTTAGACCAAGTTGAGCAGCACCTCCCTAAAGATGAACTAGAGGATACCATAAATCCACAACACAATCCAGATTCAGCGCGGCATAAGCAACGCGTAATAATATGAGTAATATGTAATTATCTTGGTATACAGCGGGTATCATTTAAGCGTGTTATGTCTACAGCTACACCTACCTGTTCATCAGATTGGGCTTTTCCCTATATACACAAAAAATGAGAGCCAGAACATTCTTTAACATGATCAATAACAGCTTCTCAAGGTGCTGCAAAATGAAGATTACAAAAGAAGACGTCAAAAATAATCTCCATACGAAATTGCTCTCCATAATTTGCTACTCTGTGTTAAGTTTGCCAGGATATATAGTTCATCGATACAAGGGTAAAGCCTGACTCATCGTCACCAGTCTCCTGCCCCCATTATTTCGCCAAACCCCACGCACTGAAGCCAGAATCGAGTCCTGATCAGGTCTAACCACCATCGGATCAGAAGCCAAATCACAACAGTTTAGATCTTCAACCACCGATGCTGAACTTTCACCAAGACGAGTCTTAAGGAACTTCAGCTGTTTCTTCATCTTCTTTTTGCCTCCTGTTGCAGCTGGTCCAGATATATTGCTTGAGCCAACTCCACTAGAATGACCCACATCTTCAACTGAAGCCTGGGATTTTCCTTTGGCTAAATGTTCCACAACCTTCGATGAGGGAGGTTCCTCCTTTGGAGTCTTACCATTTAACTTCAGCTCCTTGAAGTGATTTGCAATGCTATCTGGCAACTTTTCTTTACTGCTGATGCTAGAATCTCCGCACTTTTCCTTTCCTTTCTTGGAATGCTTACTAACCGTTGTTTTACCACTCTCTTTCCTTGGTCCTTTTCCATTAGTCTCTCCCAAACTGCTTTTATAAATTTTCATGAGCTCCTTTTGCTTCTGTTGATCAGGGCAAAGTCTAGCCAGGTCAGAAATAAGATGTGCAAGGCCAAATTGATGGATATACGCAAGGTATTCTCCAGCATCAATCTCACCCTCACGAAATTCTTGTGAGATTAATTTGAAGGCAGCATATTTATCTTTGTCAAATTCTAGGGAAACACTTATTCTCTCAACCAGAGACTTGTTAGCAGCTCGGATGTCATCTTCTTTCAGTGTACCCTCGTTAGATGTAGAAGGGCATACAGATCCTTCATTAACGAGCTTAGGAGCTAATGTAGATGGGCCCACAGCTTCAATACTATCGGTCCATGAATCTGTAGAGCCAGCAGAAGTAATGCTATCAGATAATGAAGGTAGCATATTATAAGAGTTCGCCGAGCTAGAGGATATGGAGTGACGCACTGCCAAGGGTCCAAGTTGAGGTGAAATGGATGGACGAGAATGCAATAAATGTCTTTCATCTGATGACCTAAATTGAGATCGACTGCCTGCTGGAGTGTGATTTATACCAGTTTCCTCCAACTTCTTGGATTTACGCCGCCGCCTCTTTGATGATTTAGGCAGTGAAGGAAAATCAGAATCATTCAGAAGTACACTCCTGAAGTCCAACGTAGCTCCTTGAAGTTGTCCTGAGGATGGCACACTAATGGCAGTAGCACTAATTTCACTAGGCCTCCTGGGACCAGGAATTGCTTGCACAACTGGTGGAGTATCATGCAGTGTATTCGAGGCCCTTTCACCATTAGCTGAACTATTAGAAATAAGTTGAAGGTTAGATGCGCCTGAAAAAGAAAAATGTGCTCTAACACGATGACCTTCCTCCTCCCTTCCCCGATGACGAAAGCCTGTATGTAGCTGTGGTATTAAAATATCAATTAAGACAGTTTAGCACATATGATTTGGATTTCTTCCACGAGCTTTTACAGTTTCTTCATATAAATACAAAAGGATGCAAATTAATACACCACAGCCATAAACTGGAATTGTATGGCCATCTGGAGCTGATGTCTAGAGAATCAAAAACCCCAGCCCACAAAGTTCAATCAATAGATGACAAGAAAAGATAACTCATAATATCAAATGAAATGTGGAGCATGCAGATGGAGATCAATAAAGGGGTTCACAAATACCTGCAAAGCAGTTTTGCGTTTTGAACGAGACATGTTTTCACCATGCTCCAAGGCACTATGCCTCTGAAATTAAACAAATAGAATGAGATCCCATGAACCAAGTGTCTAAGATATGACTTTAGCATTCAAAGCTAAAGACAAACGCATCCCCAGACTTCACTGAGAGTATCATGCCATGAAAGAGTAACATATGGATTAATAAACTTAATACGCATCCTCGATATAAGACTATCTTGGAAATCTAGGGGTAGTTTCCTCCATCAAAACCAAGTGGTCAATGCTGCTGAACAACTTTGCCAAAAGATAACGAGAAAGGAAAAAGATGAAGACCTTCATGTCAGCTTCTGTCAGGAAAACAACAAACTTCTTCTCAAGGCATGTGTCATCCTCACAAAGAAAATGAGCTTCACGAAAGTGGTTCTGAGAGACATGCACTTTTCCAACAGTTAAATCATTAACCAAATTAAAGTGGAATGAAATTGGCAAGTGTGACAAGAACCTAACCTCCAAATCATTATAGTCCTTGTAGTATTCATATCGAGCAAAATGCTGCCTGCAAATTGATGCATGTTGGACGCATGTATTTTCACATAAAACTGAGAAAAACAAGTAAGCTTCTTACAAATAGAAAGCTCGTTCTACCTCTGGCATATGTGGCAAGTATAATGTCCAGTAGACATGTGGAAGTAAAGTTCATTTTCACCATAAAATGGAATCTGGCAGAACTCGCATAGTGGATGTCCAGAAAACCCGCATCTTTCATTTTCACTGCCGTCAACTTCTGAATCACCATACCTTATATGCTGTCTTAGCTGAACTCGACTATAAAGCTTCTGCTCAGAAATGAAAACCTGCTTCAAAGTAGTAAAATATGAAATGTATCATATTAGAAGGAGCCAATGCATTAAATCCAGTGTAATAACCAAGCATATCTCTCCTCCTGTTGAAAACAAGATGAAAATTCTCAAAATCTACAAGATATAGGTACTCTTGCAAGGGATGATCACAAGCCAATTAATCCTAATTCATTCAACCACTAAGAATAAATATTTTTTTGCCAAAGCAATTGTAACCTGACCAGGAGTCTAATTTTCAAGTTTTAGGCTACAGCTTACAAGCAGATATCACTTTGCATCTTAGTATAATAATATGAATGGAGATAGTGGGATTTGTATTGTTATGTTAGTAAAGTAGATGTGAGATCAAGTAATAGGTCCAAAAGATGAGGCCAAGAGAAAATAGTGAAACCGTGACAAAGAAGGAAGTGTTCAAAGTTCAAACTATAGGACAAATGGAAAAGGATAGTGTTTGATCTTTTCTTGGACAAAGTGAGTATCAGATTTCTCCTTAATGACTTGCAAAATTGCAATATTTCTCAAACTTCTGTAAACTATTTACCTCACTGTTTTGCCTTCTTTTTCAGATAAATCAGATTTGGATTCCGCTTAAAAGGAACATAAACAAAAGGAGTAGACTGCCATTTATATTTAGCTAGAGACCACCATCAACAGAAAATTACTTATCCTGTTGTAAAGTTATATTTACACCAATTCATAGAAAAAGCCAGATTACGCAGCAAGGAGACCCAACTTTTAAGTGACATCGTAAAGTTCAAAGGGAAGCAGTTAGAAGAGTTAGATTCAACTATTCAAGACATTAAAATAGTAAAACTTCAAGCTGAAAAAGCAGCAGACGATAACTCCATTGAAGTTAGATCTTAAAAACATATGCATCAACGTAAGCATTTCTGTATAGTATAAATTAAGATCCACTTATATGACAAGCACTGGTATGACAAAAAACAAAAAACTATCTGAAACAGTTTTTCTCACCTTCTTGTATTCTAGACAGAGATTGCAAAAGAAAAGTTCATGTTGACGAGAGAAATGATCTTTGAGCTGCTCAACACTCTTGAATTTGCCTCTTTTCTTAGAATTTTTTTTCCCAACTGCCTCCAACTTGTCACAAACATTGCATGAGAGCCTACACATACCTTTGATGATCTTGTATGCATCAAAATCATCAAAGTATGCCTGTGTATCCTCATGAAACCAATATGAACCCACCTTACCATCTTTTGGATCAACTGGAAGAACCGAGAAGTCATTTATTACTCTTGTGAGAGATCCTAATGCCTGGCAAGTGGCAAATGCCATTAAAAATTGGAAGTTAGATGATAATATATTGAATGGGACTAAGTCACAAATACTATAAAGCTGCTATTTGAGTGATATTGTTCACTTAGAATGCTGAAAGAATTTCAAATTTCAGTAGAAAGTAGCTAAGGCACCTCTGTCATTCTCACATTGTCTTTATTCTAGACTTTCATTGTAGTATAACATGAAACAGCTATATCAGCTGGAACAAGGCAATGTGATGGAGCCTGAAATGAGTTCTGACCCTAAATACACTCATTGGAACTCAAATGAACTTAATTGCAACTTGCTGTAAATTACAACTTATAGGCACTTATTTGAACTAAATTGGAACTTATCTTAATGTATGTTGCATTCTCTTCACCTAAATTTTGCTAAAGAAAACTTATTGTAACTAAATAGAGCTTATTGAAGCTTATTTTTATAGCTTATTGAAACTTATCCCAAACATATTTTAGTTGAAACCTATTTTTTTAATGAGGTGAAGAGAACTCACCTTTACCGGGAACTTATCAAAACTAAACTTCCTCAATCGTTTTTTTAAAGTGACAATAAAAGGCCTGTTGTCATGAGCAACCAAGCATGTTTTAACAAGCTTTCAATTTAACCATAATGGAATTGTAGATGTACCCTCCCTCCTTACAAAATTATTGACTAAAGTCATAAGCTTATAAATTCACTCTGAAGCCCAATTTGGACTAGTGCCAACCCACGCATTGTATCAATGGATTCATTTCACATTTTTGCTTGCTTGCCACCAGATTCGTGCAACAATCAATCCACATATCATTATTTCATCATTGAGCCACAAACCTCATTTTAATATGCCTGATTATGGATCTGTAGCTTCTCAAATTGGGCTTGATATCACTTTAGAACCAAATGGGAAGCTTTCCCCCTCCATATCTACCCTTAACCCTCTTCTATACACGACTCTGCCTCATATTTACTTGAGCAAGTAACACGGTTCACTAGTAGCACTCTCCTTAGTTCTAATATCTCAAGTCTCAACCTGAATCCCTTGACCATCATCATCCACATGAACATTATGAAATATCTCCATTACTTTAACCTTCTCTAGGTTAAAGTATACCCCAGCCAATAAGAAAGAAATAAAAACAAGGTATACATTACTAAAAGAAAAAAAAGGGGAAGAACAGGATCCACCCTGGTCCCCAGAAAGCCACTATTTACCACAACCGAATACTCCAACAAATAGGAAACAACATTCTCCACAAGATTAAGAAATGGAAATTAGCACACATAATAGTAGAGAGACTTGCACAACTAGCATAGACCACTTCTTCTCCATACAAAAGCAAATTACATCTCAAATCAACAAGAGAATTCGCCATTAATAAATTACATATCAATGATTTT
This sequence comes from Beta lomatogona, assembly GCA_947646795.1. Lineage (NCBI taxonomy): Eukaryota > Viridiplantae > Streptophyta > Magnoliopsida > Caryophyllales > Amaranthaceae > Beta > Beta lomatogona. The sequence goes on along the minus strand of CANSNZ010000991.1, from coordinate 383,636 downwards.
TTTTTTTTTAAAAAAAAAAAAAAAACCATCATTATACTATAAAAAAACGGGTTTGTTAAACGTCGCCCCAAATTTATTTAAAATCGCCCCAAATTTATTTTTATAGACTATTTTACCCTTCCTCTTTCCCATCATCACCCACCACCACCTGCCACCCCCTGCAACCACCCGCCATCACCTACCTCCCCACTGCCACCCACCACCTCCTCCACCACCCACCTGGAAGCAGGCGAAATTTTTTTAGGCCGATGGGCGAACGTCCGGCCTCGACGTTCGCTCACCGGAGCTAACGTCCGGCGGCGGACGTTCGCCCATCGGCCCGAATGCTTCCAGGTGGGTGGTGGGTGGCTGTGGCGATGGGGTGGTGGTGGCAGGAGGTGGATGGTGGTGGAGTGAGGTGGGTGGTGGTGGTGGTTTAGGGAAAGAGAAGGAATAGGTTAGAGATGTAATTTCAACTTTTTTTAGGGCGATTTTAAGTACTTTTAGGGCGATGAATAGAAGTTCAGTAAAAAAAAGCTTATTTGCCATCATATAACCTGTTTCCCGGCTCCAAAAAGTTCGGTATGCTTATGTTAGCTATCCTCAAGCGTCTCACAATTTACTTAATCTCCAACTTCAAAAAGACAAGGTACTGGTTCATACACTTTGAGTTTTGACAAATCACAAGTGCATATGTTAAAATAATGCAAATTGTTCTGCTTCACTTCCCAAAGTTCATCGCCTTCACGGCTTCACTTAAATTCAGTTGTCGATCCCCAATTCTACCCATCCCGTAATTCATTTCTATTTCCTAGCCCTCAACCCATAAACAGTCCACGTCTTTCATGTTCACTGTAAGCCTCATAGCTACATAAATCAACAGCACAACGGCATAACTTTCCGTCAAACCATCTTAATCACTTCCAAATGTGACTACCTTTATGAGCATAGCAAAACAATATCCTCGTCCCAAATATTCAATTTAGCTCACTATGCTAACACTTCCATTGCAAAGCACATACCGCCACTTTGGAGTATTGATATCAAACTAAACGACCACATACTAGTGTATCCAATTTCCGACATCGAAATTTAATAGAATATGTTCATATATTGTAAATTATCCTATGTATAGTATGTTTGAATATTTTTATTTAGTTACCTAGTTTGTAGGAGGTAATTAAGGTAGTCAAAGATATTGTAGCCTATATATGCAAGGGATGTATTACGTTTTACAGGATAGGAATAATAACAAAAAAAACTCTTCTTCTTCATACTATGTTTTCCCTGGTGTAGTTTTCACATGGTATCAGAGCATCAATTTATATAAGTAAAACATCAGAATCACCATGGCCGGTGATAACAGTAAATCAAAGGAAGGCGAGAATGGTCCAAAGACCATCCCTTTGACATCGCCTTTATATCTACATCCTTCGGAACTTACGAGTCTAAAACTCACACAAATTACTTTTGATGGTCATAATTATGACATGTGGTCGGATGCGGTTCGAAATGGGTTAGACGCAAAAAACAAATTGGATTTTATTGAGGGTAAAGTTAAACAGCCCGAGCGAGATGGGGATGAAGAAACCATCGAGACAGTGGCATGGAGACAATGCAATGCCATGTTGAGAGCTTGGCTTCGGAATGTGATTGACCCAAAGTTACATCCAAGCATCACTTTTTCGCAACCGATCCAAGACATTTGGGAGGAAATACGCGGAAGATATTCAGCCGGTAATGCCCCTAGGGCACACCAGCTGAAGAACGAGTTGAATGAATGCAAAGGCGATTCGGTTATGGATTACTACACGAGACTCAAGACGATTTGGGATGAATTAGCCAAATACAGTAAAATAAAAGATTGTACTTGTGGAGCGACTGTTTCTATTAAACAGGAACGAGAGGAAGAAAAGGTACATCAATTTCTTATGGGATTGGATTCGAGATTATACAACAATATTCGATCTAACTTAATGGAGGACCCTATTGCTCCGCTGAATCGCATTTATGGGATTATTCTGAGGGAGGAGCGACACGCTTCCATCACTAAGGGTAAAGACGAGACGGTGGAGACGACCATGGCGAGAAGAACGTATGGCGCCGGGAAGGAACGAGGCACATACACCAAGGCCGCGAATGAGGAGGATAGCTCACCACCACAGTGCACTTACTGTGGCAAATATTATCACACTGAAGAAAATTGCTACGATAAGCACGGGTACGAGGAAGTGAAAGCGAGAGAACGAGGGCGAGGAAGAAGAGGCAGCTATGGGAATCGCGGATCAGGCGGTCGTGTAAGGGGTAGAGGACGCTCTCAATCGCACTACCAAGCCAATGATGCGGTTGGAGTGGCTGCGCGACAACCCGACTGGCCAGGAACCCGTGCGGCAGAACCCGCCCTTCACCACTGCAGAAATTGAGAAACTTAGAATGTTGCTCAATGGAAGTGCCGATGGTAATGATCGTTTGAAAGGTATGGCTCTAACTATTGATATTGAGTGGATGATTGACAGTGGAGCCTCTCACCACATGACCGGGAGACGAGAATTGTTAGAACACCCATGGCAGGAGGACATTTCGATGGTTAGTTTACCGGATGGCAGAAGAGTAGAAGCCCGAGTCCATGGGATTGTTCGGGCCGAGTGCGGACTTTGTTTTAAAAGACGTGTTATTTGTGCCAACTTTGACTTGGGATCTCATTTCCGTTCAACAATTAATTCGTGAAAATAATTGTGTAGTAACATTTTTCTCGGGCCATTGTGATGTGCAGGACTTGACTACGATCTTAGTTTTAAAAGGCGCAAGGCGCACCGAGGCGCAAGGCGCAAGGCGAAGGGAGGCGCAAGGCGCAAGGCGAAGGCGAGGGCATCTCGTAGGCGAGGCGCACTTATTATTATTATTATTATTATTATTATTATTATTATTATTATTATAATATTAAGCTTTTGTGGTATTAAATTTTATAATACATGAGTTCCATTATCAAAGTAAAATAAATATGTTATGTAAAAAAAAGTAAAATAAAGATGTGCTTTAAAGAAAAAGTTAATATAATAAAAAAAATTCACAGCATTGGATAAAGAAAAGGGAAAAAAAGTAAAAAAAAAGTAGAAAGTTACGTGCCTCTTTTATCATAGGGGCAGCAGTGGGGGTCGAGGAGTGGGTAAATTTCCCACTTTCCTACACAAAGATTCAATATTAAAAAGAAAAGAAAAGAAAAATTGAAAAAGCATCGAAGATCGAAGAACGTAAGAGACGAGAATAGAAGAGAGAAGATTATCGAAAAAAAAAATTCAGCGAGAAGAAGAAAAATAGATCGATGAAGTGAAGAGAGAAGATCGAAGAAGAGGAGAGAGTAAAGATCGAAGAAGAGATAGAGAGAGAAGACCGAAGAAGTTCGAAGATAAAGAGAGAGAAAGAGGGACTAACACACTTGCCACCGCCGACCACCGGAGATATGGTGCCGGAAACATTGGTGCTTCGCTCGCCGGCGTTCTCTGCCACCTCCGGCGATTTGGCGGCCATCAATTGCCACCAATTCATGAATTAGGGTTTTTCTCCCAAAATACAGATTTGTAATTAGGGTTTAATACTTCAATTTGATGAAATTTACTACAATTAACAAAGGGCTTTTGCTCGAAAATGCTAAACTAAACCAAGGTGAGTCTAAATTTGAAAGTTTTTGGGATTTTTTAAACATTTTAACTTAGATCTGTCTATTTGCTCCTCTCCTTCGCGCCTCTTCACTAAAAGCGGCCGGGCGGTGCGCCTTACGCCTCTCCTAAAGGCGGTAAAAGCGCGCGCCTCGGGTCGCCTGTCGTGCTGCGCTTCGCCTGGGTTGACGGATGCGATGTGGCCGACGCCTCCCCTCGCCTGGCGCCCAGGCGCGCCTTGGGCGCGCTTTTTAAAACTAAGTCTACGATGATGACAATTGGACGGGGTGAGCATCGACATGGGGTGTATTACTATCAACCAAAGACAGTGAACCGAGTGGCTAAGGCAACGATTACTAAGGACGGACATTTATGGCACAAGCGTCTTGGGCACCCCTCCAAGAGTGTATTCTCTAATTTTTCTAGCTTGGTTAATTGTAATTTGAATTGGTTTTCGGATACAGTATGTGATCCTTGTTGTAGGGCTAAACAATCCCGTGCCCCTTTTAAGTTGAATGCTAAGCGGTGTGACGTTTTATTTGGATTAATTCATTGTGATATTTGGGGACCATACAAAGTTGCAAGTTTGACACGAGCCCATTATTTTTTGACCATCGTTGATGACCATGGTCGGGGTGTTTGGATATATCTTATGAAAGACAAAAGCGAAGCGGGAGATTTTCTCAAAATATTCTGTCAAATGATTAAAACCCAATTTGAGACATGTGTTAAAAAAATTCAGAGTGACAATGGAACGGAATTATTGGCGGGCCATATGCAACGTTATTATGAGGAATGTGGAATTTTATTTCAAACTAGCAACATAGACACACCTCAACAAAATGGACGAGTGGAGAGAAAACACCGTCATATTCTAGAAAAGGCACGCGCTTTACGTTTTCAGGCTGGACTTCCTTTGCAATTTTGGGGCGAATGTGTTTTGACAGCGGCTTATTTGATTAATCGCACGCCTACACCTTTGCTTCATGGTAAAACTCCTTTTGAAATCATGTATCGCAAGAAACCCACTTTTGATCACGTTCGAGTTCTTGGTTGTTTATGTTATGCCCACAATAAAGATAGAACACGAGATAAATTTGGTGAACGAGGTAAGCGTTGCATTTTTATCGGTTTTCCACATAGTAAAAAAGGGTGGAAAGTGTTTGATTTGAAAGAAAAGCGAGTGTTCGTTTCTCGGGACGTTATTTTCTATGAGAATGTGTACCCTTATTTGCTCTCCAACAATGACAAAAGTGATCTCCACAAACACAGTAGTAGTGATGATGATGCTTTGGCAGCCGTGAATTATTATGATTTAGAGACAGGGGACGTTCATGCTGATCCGGACACCATTGTTCTTGACCGGGGTACTGCTCACGATGATGATGGGGCTGCGTCCAGGGGGCCTGACAACAGCTCACATGAGGAAGATGGGGGCGCAAGTGGTACTAGTAATGGGATTGAGGAACGCATGGGGCGAGGTGCTCGCACAAAATTCACACCCTCATGGAAACAAGATTACTACTGCAAGTCCGTAAGAGTTATTACACCCCCGTCAAATGCTCATCTCGCACAAGCTGCATCCTCAACGTCAGGTACTCGCTATCCCTTGGCCAATTATGTTATTACTAATTGTTTTTCCGACTCCCAGAAAGCTTTTCTAGCCAAGGTTGATGAACATCGGGAGCCGAGCCATTATCACGAGGCTGCCAAACATGCTCCATGGCGCAAAGCTATGCGAAAGGAGATTGAGGCCTTAGAAGCAAATGGGACTTGGAAAATTGTCCCCTTACCAGAAGGCAAAAGACCGATAGGCTGCCGTTGGATATACAAGGTTAAGTACCACGCAAATGGTACTGTGGAGCGCTACAAAGCAAGGCTCGTGGCTCAGGGATTCACACAGGTTGAAGGGGTTGATTTTCATGAGACTTATGCTCCGGTGGCGAAGATGACCAGTGTTCGATGTATGCTTGCTGTGGCCGCTAAAAAGAATTGGATTATTGAACAATTAGATGTTAACAACGCTTTCCTCCATGGCGACCTTGAGGAGGAAGTTTATATGCGCATTCCGCAAGGGTTCGAACGCAAAGAAGGCAATCAGGTGTGTAAATTGATGAAGTCACTTTACGGGTTGAAACAAGCATCTCGCAATTGGTTTGCTAAATTAACCGTCTCGATGAAACATTATGGGTTTGTGCAATCATTAGTGGATTATTCGCTTTTTACATTCAATAAAGACGGGATCTTCATTGGAGTCCTTGTATATGTTGATGATATGGTTGTGGTGAGTAACAACCACACGGCCTGCTCTCATTTCAAGTTCTTTTTGGATCACAAGTTCGGGATTAAGGACCTCAGACGTCTGAAGTATTTCTTGGGCATTGAAGTAGCACATAGCACGGCTGGACTGTTCCTTAATCAACGAAAATATGCGCTCAGCATTGTGGAAGAAAGCGGCATGCAAGGCGCCAGACCTGTGCATACGCCTATCCAGCCCCGTCACACTTTAGCTCTTGCACAAGGGTATATCCTCAAAGATGTTATGAAATATTGTCGCCTTGTTGGGCGCCTAGTATACTTGACAATCACTCGCCCGGACCTTGTCTATGCTGTCAACATCTTGTCCCAATTCGTCCATGAACCCAGAAAGGAGCATTGGGACGCGGCATTGCGGGTTGTTCGTTATATCAAACAAAATCCTAGTAAAGGCATCACATTAACCAGAGATCTCGACTACAAGCTCCAAGGTTATTGTGATTCGGACTATGCAAGCTGTCCCCTTACTCGAAGGTCTTTGAGTGGTTATTATGTTTCTCTTGGAGGCTCTCCAATTTCGTGGCGTGCGAAGAAGCAAGTTACAGTAGCCAAATCCACTGCCGAGGCCGAGTATCGCGCGATGGGGGCTGCCACGAGTGAGCTTATTTGGCTCAAGTCATTTCTCGGCTCTCTCGGTGTTTTCCACGAAGACCCCATGAATCTGTTTTGTGATAATCAAGCCGCACTCCACATTTCCAAGAATCCGGTTTTCCATGACCGAACTAAGCACATTGAAATAGATTGCCATTTTGTTCGTCAACATTTGCTTTCCAATACTATTCATGCGTCCCATGTCCGGAGCAAGGAACAAATTGCTGATTTATTTACCAAGGCACTCGGAGGTGAATTATTTGATCATTTACTGTTCAAGTTGGGACTCGGTTTACCAAGTGCTCCAACTTGAGGGGGGAGTAATAGAATATGTTCATATATTGTAAATTATCCTATGTATAGTATGTTTGAATATTTTTATGGAAAAATTGACATGAATAATCCAAACTTTCACCAGTCTTCTAAAAATAATCCCAACTTTAGGGGGTACCTTCTCAAAATAATCCGAACTATTAATTATCTATATATTATAGACCTAAAACGGATTAGTGTAAGCAATAAAAGTTATAGTTTGGTTTATTTTGAGAAGGTCCCCTCAAAAGTTAGGATTATTCTAGAATAATCCAAAGTTGGGATTATTTTGAGAAGACAGGTGAAAGTTGAGATTATTCATGTCAATTTTTCCTATTTTTATTTAGTTACCTAGTTTGTAGGAGGTAATTAAGGTAGTCAAAGATATTGTAGCCTATATATGCAAGGGATGTATTACGTTTTACAGGATAGGAATAATAACAAAAAAAACTCTTCTTCTTCATACTATGTTTTCCCTGGTGTAGTTTTCACAAAATTCAAAATCATACAACCCGTAGAACACCGAAAAACACATGAATATCCATCTCCCCTAGAGAATAACGATGAAACATTTGTACAATTCAGACGATTCTCAAAATTTTCAAACAAGTCAACAAATTATCCATGTTAAACACATACAAACCCCATTTCAAATATGCACAATCTTCCCACCTTCTGGATAACAAATTAACATATAGTACTGCATTAATCGATCATGAAATTCACAAAATTGCTCAAAAGGGGTAAAATTCACAAAATTGATCATGTCTCCCATGGTCCCCCTAAACCCCAACAAAAATCAATAATTAACAAAAAAAAAGGATATATTCGGCAAAATTCGCATATATTTATTATATTTATATTTAGAGGGTAATAATAAGAAAAGAAAAAAAGGAAGAGGAGAGGAGAGAGAAAATGAAAGAAAGAGACCCGAGTGATGAAGACGGTAGAGGAGAGAGACTTGCAAATGCAGCATCGGCGATCATCGCAGACGAATCGAAGGCGAGCGATGCAGACAGCGCATACATCTTTGTGTCCGCAAGCTCCGTATGCCACCCACTCTACTGTTTCAGCGCACACTGCGCAACTTCCATCATCCATTTTTCGGTGTTTTTGGAGATGAAATGGATCCCTCGATTCTCTCTCTTCTCTCTCCCCAGTACAAAGTACAAACGACGGGAAGTTTTAGGAGGAAGTACGTGGCGTAGGGAGTGGGACTGAGAGTGGGAATGGTGGGTGAACTTGTTTATTTACATAAAGAATCCATTAACTGCAACTAATACTTCTAGAGTTATGTGATGTCAACTAGTTAAGTTGGTTAAGGTCTTGGGAGCTGGTGTTCAAGATTTGGAATTAACCCGTTTATATCATTCGATCTTGTGGCTCTCTCTACACAAAAAAAAATAAAATATATTTCTAGAGTTCTAGTCTTCTACTGTTTATTTAATTGGCCCGTTTTAGATCTGCACACCATCTACTATGGTGTATAGTGTATTGGTGTCCCTGTAAATTTACTTATTGTCCATTGGTAAATCAACTATTACAAAAAAAAAGGGGAAAAACAAAGTCAAACTCAAATATAGCATTAAAAAATTAACATACATTTATACTGGAAAAAGAAGTACTATTACTTCAAACGGAAAATTCAATCAATTAACAAAATGAAATGATTTATTTAACACAAAAGACTATGTTAATACAACATAAGAAATCCTAAATAAATTCACTTAATATTCTTTTATCGTTTGCTTTTAGCCTTTTACTATGAAAGCCAAAAAAAAAATCTAATGTCCAAAATTTTTGCCCCTTTATGCCCAAAAAGGCTAGAATTTATGTCTGAAAAAATAAAACAAAAAATCAGGCACGCATCGCATGCATAATTTGCTCGTAATAATATAAGAATATATATAATCAAATGAGATCTTAATAAATTTGTCTCAATGTGAGGATTTCAACTATCAACTATTAGCTATTCATAATTTTTTTGAGTGAACTTTCTGTAATTTTTAATTATACCTCATTAGAAATATTAATGTTCAAAAAAACATATTGGAGTACGTACAAAAACAAATTGTACAACTTAAAAAACATAGGAGGTTTAATCAGAGGTTAGCCTGGGAGCCCAATGGTTGGAGCTCCTACCTCCCAACCACATGGTCGGGTGTTCGACTCCCAGTTTCCAGTCTCAAAGGTTTAATCACTTTTTAATTAGTTTTTCCACTTTGACTTTTGTAGTGTGCACATACCTCAATTTGATTATTTTTTCATGGTTGTTAAATGCAATCATTTTGCTAAACACAACCATTTAATAACTCAAAATACTCTTTTTCTCATAACTCCTTTCTCCCTCTTCCTCTTTCGTTCATAATTGAGCCCAAATTACCTCCCATGATTTCACTCAATTTATGCAATTTATGACAGAAAATGATTACTAAATGCAATTAATTAAGTAGTTATACTAAGATTACACTATATTCCATTCTTTTTTATGCCTAGAGGTGGTGTATCACGTTTGGCTCTTTGGCTGATCCTATCTAAAAGGATATTTTTCAAACTTTCTACCCCTTTAGGCTTTTAGCGATAAATTTGTAAATGAAATTTGAGGTATGTACGTGAATAATATGCGTGATCATGATTTCATGGTAATATAAAAGGTGTATTTGGGGCTTATCATTACCAGATTCTATCACTTAGCATTACCATTGAGGCATCGGACCAAAACACGCTAATGAAAATTTATAACCATTCCAACACTTCTATTATCGCCTATTGAAAAAGCTGTAATAGATTGTTATTTCTGTTTGACATACATCAGTATCATATCCTATTCCTACCTTCCCCTGCTCTTGTATATGCTCTAATGGACTAATATCAAGATACAACGGGGACTGATATCAAGATGACCAATGACCAAGTTCTGTTTACAACTTCGATTTCTTTACTCAGAATGCCTTGCTATCGTTGAGCTGTTGATAAGTATACTCATAGCATGTCATATCCTTGATTTACAGAAATCAAAGGAGCTAAGCTGTCAAACGTGCATAATCCTCATACTCTCATATTACTTGCATTTCTACATCAATACCAACTACACAACAAATTATGGTGCTTCATCGAGGACCAGCTGATGCCGCAGTGTACCAGTGACAACCTGCCAATCATAAGCTGCAGAAAGTTAAGCAAGAGGAGTTCGTTTCTCTAGATTTGAAATCTGACAACTACTTAAGCTACACACCTACTATGCAAGTTGCAACTCACTCCAACAGCGAACCTTTCGTTTTGAGCTCCCAACAAATACACGGATGGTACAAGTATGCATAATCGTTGTATATGACTCCATTGCCTTGGTGATTACTGATTAGTCCAAGCTTCTGTGCTACATTCCAGACTACGAAAAGTGAAATCAGAATATGATGTGTCAGAAAAGTAAGCATAATGTAGAAAACAAAACTTTACTTCATTGAATCATACAGCTGGTGCCGCAATTCAAATTGCCTGAAAGAATTGGAAAAAGCTGTGTTAATACAAGATTCTTGGGGTGTGTTCTATTCAATGTTTTCTTCTACAATAAGCCAAAAAAAGCTGAACTGTTGAACTGCACACTATCTTACACTATAATTTGTGAATAGTCCTGGAATAAAAGGGTCCCGAGCTATTAGCATGTCAAATAGACTTCTCAAAGATGTCTCCATCTAGAATGACTTGAATCATGTCTTTGCATAGCGATCTTACCAATAATCCTTACACGAACAACTTCCTTCCTTAAACCTATGAAAGCGAGCTCGATCCCTCATTATAATTTCACGATTATAAACCTTTGACACAAGCTTAAGTACAGCATGACAATCCACACATATTCTGAGGTTCTTGATAACTTGAATTGGGGTTTCTTGGCTTGATTTTAACAGCGCAAAAGCCACAGCTAACTTTTCACTATGATAAGACAACACATACTCTTTATCTTCCTCCCCTATGTCATGCAATACAAATCTCGTCCCAGGGACATACCCATGCTCCTTAATCTTGTACACAATTTCATCGAGCTTTGCATATATTTCTCTCCAACTCGGATGACTCCGATCTCCATTAATGAATTTGTGCAAGACGCCACCAACTTCAGTGTAGCTAAATCCAGGCACCTTTTTCAAATCCCTACTATTCATCGCCTCTCTAACCCGCCCTACATCATTCCACCTCTTATATGTAGCATATACATTTGATAAGAGCACAAAATCTCCACAGCTATCTGATCCCATTTCCACGAGTTTTCTTGATGCAATTTCCGCTAGTTCCACATTTCCATAAGTTTTGCAAGCTCCTAGCAAAGTTTGCCAAAGGACAACATCAGGCACAATTGGCATTGAGTTAATAATTCCATAAGCTTCATTAACCCTCCCTGCCCTTCCCAACAAATCAACCACAGTACCGTAATGCTTCACATTACGAACAATCCCCTTTCTCCTCCATCGAGTTAAACAATCGGAACCCTTCGTCAACCAAACCTGCATGGTTGCAAGCACATAACACCCCTAAATAGGTTAATGTATCAGGGAAAACCCCAACACACTCCATCTCCTTGAGAAGCGCAATCGCTTCCACCCCATGCCCATGCATCGCGAATCCCATAACCATCGTGTTCCACGTAATAACATTCTTCTTACACCTCATAGTCCTAAAAACCTCGAAAGCTCTATCCACAAACCCGCATTTACTATACATATCAATCCCTGCATTACACACTACAACCTTCATATCCAATTTCTCCTCCTTGATAAAACACCAAACTTTATCACCTTCCTTCAAAGCCCCCATTTGAGAGCAGGCAGACAGAGCACCAAGCACGGTGATCTCATCCGCCTTCAACCGCATTCTTAACATCCTATAAAACAACTTCAAAGCTTCATTAGGAAAGCTCCCTTGAGCCAACCCACAAATCAAAGCATTCCAAGAAGCAATATCTCTCTTAGGCATTTCATCGAACACCTTCTTAGCATCCCCAAACTCACCAACTTTACAATAAACATCAACCAAAGTAGTCTGCAAAAGCATATCCAACACAAACCCAGATCGAATAACCATCGAATGCATCAAACGACACTCAAACTTCGCCAACGCACGTGCGCATGCCTTGAGGACGAAAGAGCACGTGAGAGCGTCGGGCTTTTGTGAAGCCCGTAACATGGACAGGAAGAGGGCGAGGGCAATTTGGGGATTTGAGCTCTGGGCATGGCCTCGAATGAGGGCATTATAGTCATATGTTAATGGGTGGTTGATGTAATTGAAGATGAGGGTGGCGTAAGAGAGGTCGCCATAGGAGGATATGGAGGTGAGTTCGAGAAGTTTGGAGCGAGAGGAGAGAGAAAATTGGAAGAGAGAGGTGGAAATGAGATGTGATTGGATTTGTTTGATGTGAGAGAGAGAATTGCATTTTTGGAGTGCAGTTTCGATGAAGATGGTGGTGTGTTTGGCGATCATGCGGTGGAGTATGGGGCAGCTGATTGAGGGTTGGTTGATTGGGAAGGCGGGATGGCTTGAGAAGTCGAGGTTTTTGAAGCAAATTTTAATTTTGGTCAACCAATTTTTTTTTTTCCTTTGAAAATTTGACGAGGATCGTTCCAACTATGTTCCTCCTAACAAAAACAATTTCAACTTTGGCCCTATTTGGTAATTAGCGGATAGCTGTTAGCGGTTAGCTATTACCTGCTTGTATTGGCTGATAGTCGTTAGCTGATTAGACTAGCTGATTGTATTAGCTGTTTGTATAAATGTGTTTGGTAAGTAACTGATAGTTGATTGCTACATTATTGTGTAAAATGACCAATAATGACATGTACATAATCTATCTATGTACCTTTTATTATTTATTAATGTAATTTTTAACTTTATGACATAAATGTAATTGCTTCACTCATTCCCAAACCTATAATGTTAAATAGCTCATCCCCCAACTTTTCAAAAAGAGTTTTTTGGGCTCAATAAGCTAGTTGAAAACCTCTTTTTATCAAACACAACTTAGAGGATTGACTAGTCAAATCCTCTAATATGAGCTCAAACGTCTAATTTTGCTCCAAACCTCTCTTTATCAAACAAGGCCTTTAATTTTTAATATTGAGCAGTCCCAACTTTGGGGAGTGTTTTACAAAAACGATTCAGGTGAACTAAGGTCAAAGAGGTTAAAATAAAGTTTTTTTTTAATTTTTTTTTTATCGAAAATTACTCAATAATGTAGCAATTACTTTGCTGATCTTCAGCCAAAAATCTGGAAAAACTATTAGAGTTTCGGCGCCATATATGATATATGAGTTTAATTTTCTAACTTCACTTTCACAATTCACGTTGCAGTTTTGATTAATAGAAACAGCCTTTTTGTTGATTCACTCTACTTATCTTGTTGTTGATTTGGGTGAGATCTATATGTGAACTTTGAGTCATTTATGATTGAATTTTTTTGAGTGACCTGTTTTTGATCTGATCATAATCTTACTCCAATTTGAATTTGTGATTTCTAGATTGGGAAAATTTCAAAAAACTACCTTTTATAACCAAATTTTTTCAAAAAACTATCTTTTAAAAAATTTCTTTCAAAAAACTACCTTATATAACAAATTCCTTTTCAATATACTACAATTTTACGTTTATATTTAATACTAATCAATAAATGACAGTCGCCGTAGGTGTTGCTGCCGATGGGGTAGCGAGAAAATAAGAGAGAAACGAGAGGGGAAGAAAGAAAAGCAATTTAAGGTGACTCAATTATTAGTGATTAAACCCTATTTATGATAAAATGGTAGTATATTTAAACAAATTTGTTATATAAGGTAGTTTTTTGAAAAGAAAATTTTAAAAGGTAGTTTTTTGAAATTTTTTTTATTATAAAAGGTAGTTTTATGAAATTTTCCCTTCTGGATTTTGTGAGTTAGTTTTTTGTTTTGTTTTGTTTTGTTGAGAAATGACGTTGATATTGCGGTTCAAATTGAAGGAGAAATGTGTGGATTGGATATGATGAGTTCTTGTGAGGATATGCCTCCGAGTTCCGACTAGTGTCGATGGTGGTGGTGGTGGTGGTTATGAATGTAATGGGGATGGAAAGGACGATGATGTCTTTATCAATTTAAATGTGTCCGTTGGTTATGTGTGATGATATTATGTTTAGGAGTTGTGTTGTTTGATGAAACGTAATGAAACGAAGGAAAAACAAAAGAAGCGAAACAGAGAGTTGTGGGTCGGTAAAATTCTTGTAGAAAAGTGTATCACTACGTGCTTGGAAGTTACATCTGGTTTCCCACAAATCCATATACACATATAACAAAGTAAAATGAATTTTATATGTCACCAAATTTGACATGAAACACTTGTGTCACCAAATTATTTTGTGGTATAACCCTAGGTGTTTACCGTGAAACTCGTTGATCATAGTGGGACGGTAAAATTATTTTTCATCAATTGGAGTCATTCATGAAACTACTGTTCCGTATTCACCACAACAAAATGGGATTGCGGAACGAAAAAATAGGACCTTAAAAGAAATGGTTGATTATATTCCAGGTTATCTAACAATCTATAAGATATTTAACTTGGATACTTGGATCTTCCTTGGGTGAGATGTTTCTAATTTTCTGAAATTAAAATGTCATTGTTAAATGAAAAGAGAAGAAGAATGTTACAAGACAAGGGATCGGAATGATGGATTTGTCAAATCTTCAATACGTGGTAGAAACCCAATTTTGAGTTTTGTTGATAGTTTCTACCATCTTCATTTATTTTTGTGTGAATTATAGTAGGATTACATGTTATATGTCATAGTATTAGATAATACTATTGTCTTTTTAATTAATTAAGAATGTTTTATTCTTAATTAGTTAAATGATGGCTTAACCATGGAACTCTCAATTACATAACAATTATGTTTTTGTAGTACTAAATTTGGTTTCGTCAAAGTTAGAACGGAACCTTTGTTATTTTCTCTTGGTATGGCCGTGTTCTATCATACAACTTCATGATATGATGTCTATGTGTTTATAGAGAACTGTTAAATTATTTTGTCCTTTCATGATTTCCATATATAAGTTGGAGGAAGAATTACTTTAAAATCATGATAGTCTTTGCTACGCATGTAAACCCTTTTCTCTCTCAAAACCGCCCCCCAACAAAACCAAACCCTAGGTAAAACTTCAGCCCTCCCGCTGCCTAGCAGGCTCGCTGGTGGCTGCAGGTCGCCGGCGAGCCTGCGTCGGGCCCTCTGTTGCGTCCTTTAGCTTCCCTTTTGATCGTCGTGTCCTTTCTTCCCTCTCCCCCTCCCCTGATGTCGTTTCCCCTCCCCCGCCGTCGCATCACTCCACACCCTCCCCCTCCCCTGCCGTCGAATCCCCTCCCCGCTGTCGCGTTACCCTACACACTTCCCCTCCCCTACTTGTCGAGTCCCCTCCCCCCACCGCCGCGTTTCCCCAACCCCCTTCCCCAGCAGTCGCTTCGTTTGTTATCTCCCTCCCCCCGGTTTTCCCTTCCCTTTCTCGGTTCCCCGTGTCTCCCCTCCCCTGTCGAATCTGTTTATCTAGTTGTGAGTTGGTCGGTCTCCCCGCCCCCGCCTCCGTCCTCATGTCTTGTAAGCACAGTCCCGTAGTTAGTATTGTGGTTGTTTTGGGCTTCCCCTGCCCCCAGGTAGTGTCCGAGCTCCCCTATACCCTTCCACCCGGTTAGTGTCGGGCTCCCATTTTCCCCTCCCCCCCTGTTAGTGTCGGGCTTCCCCTTCCCCTCCCCCTCCCCCTGGTTGTTGGAATTTCAAAATAGTTAAGTCAGGTATTTTCTTAAAATGTGTGTTGAATCTCCGAAAAAAAAGGAATGCGTTGTTATCGAGTTGTTAAAGAAGTTGTATGTGGTTGGTTGTGGCCATCGACAAGTGTTTATCAGTTGGGTCAGGTTTGGTGGTTCAAGGTTGTTATAGTAGTCTATGTCGTTTTTTGGGAATATGTGCTGAGGGACAAGGTGACTCAAGAAGTTCTTGAGCATGGACGAGGCGATGATAGGTTTTCATGGTTGGGACGTATGTTTTCCGGTTTTGCAAACCGGAGGTGTGTTAGAGAGCTCCACTTATTTAGCTATCTCTTTAGCTTGGCATTGATCTTAATGGTCCTTGCCTTGACAACTTTAAATCTAAAGGCGGCACCCCAGTTGCATATGGGGGTTTTCAGCACGCCCACTCATAAGAGTTTCTCCTACCTCATGGAGAAACCTGAAATACTCTCGAGCTAGAGTAATGAGTCACCATGGAACGTGACTCTTCAAAGTATCATGAGCCCAGAATCACAAGTGATGGCAGATTGTTGGGATTGCTCATGCGGTGAGACGCGACGCTCGTCGTTGGTTGTTCGTTGTCCAGATTGTGACCGTCATCCGCTTCTTCTACATCTTCCATCGGCATTCCGAGGTTCGAATCCACCATCACACGCACTGACCAGCGACGCCCCCCTTCCTAAGCGATTTTGTATCAGTTTTACTTATTTTGGTTTTAGGTGGAATGTACGAGCTCATAAAGCTCATTTAGGTTTGTTTGTTTGTTTTCGGTTTGGATGTATTAGCATTAGGCTGTACTTCCGCTTTTAATTAATGTACGATTTCTCGATGTCAAAAAAAAATCATGATAGAAAGGATAAATTAGTGAGTTTTCGTTGGTATGGTTAAACAATCTGACAAGCCATGCATGCTAATGCAACAAATGAAAATAATGGTTTAATATTTCATGAATAGTGGCGGTTAATGATGTTTTATTTTGCCGGTTGATCATTATTCTCTTCCCTAGCATAAATGATTTTATGTGGCTCAAATTTCATCTAATCTTTCATTATTTCCATGTTTGTTTGGAGGAAATTTTTTATTCTTGAGCCATGATGGAAAAGATAGATGACTTTGTTGATATTGAAACATCTGTTATATTAACTCTTCCAAAATCTGAAATTTATTATTGGGAAGAATAATTTATTTGGTTAATTTTAGTACGTATTAACATGTTATTTGTCGTGGGAGCAAATTGGTTTCCTTCAAACACATCAGGATAGACCACCTGAAGAGGGACATGAGAGAGAATGCCATTATTAGAAGGAGCAAACACTTCCTCATTCTCACCCCCTCCACAAGAGGGCGCACTCCATCAAGCTTTCTTGAAAAACTTTATTAGAGAGGCAAAGCTTGGCAAGAGGCCCCAAATTCTCATCATCAGAGTCAGTTACACTATCAGAAAACTTACTTTGAGTGGTTGCCATTAAAACAGTTATACATTTGCCTTGACCATGACCATGACCAACATGATTGTAAAACATACCAGCAGCAGCAGACTCGGATGAGTCCTTAAACACAATACCACAAGCTTTCTTAGCACCAGATACAACAAACTTCTTATTGACATCAGCAACTGAGAAATTAGCTGACTTTCTTCCCAAAGACTTTGGCTTTGCTGGCACAAGATTGGTCTGCTCAGCCCAAGTGCTAGCAGATTCTTGCCTATGAGCTTTAGAAAGAGTTTCAGCTAAGCATTTCTGCTTAGGATTTTTGAGCAAACACACCTTTAACTCCCTCTGAGGAGCAGTTAGCAAGGGACATTTCTCAAAAATATGATCATCAAACCCATAAAACGAGCAACCTGAGGAGATATCCTCATACCAAATGATATAACCACAAGTTTTACCACCCATGCATCCTTTTAACTTCAGCATACTCTAACAAAAGTTCAGTGATATTCATCCTAACACAAGCCCTAGCAAACCTTATTATATATTCCTCAAAAGAGATCTTGAATCCAGTTTAACCAAAGCACCAACATCGTTAGAAGCTAAAAGATTATCCACAGAATAAAAAAATTCAATAATTCGACAGGAAATCTCAGAATACGAACCCACAAATCTACTCATTTTATCTCTTCTAAATATGGATCAAAATCAGGTTTCCAGGACTGAACCACAAACAAATCACCCTGGACATGCCAGGGTCTTTTAGATCATACAAGCAACAAGTCACTAGGATTAGCAAAACGAATCAGAATCCTTTGGTTTCCCATCTTAAGATATTCAACATCACCCTTAATGAATTTTCAATCAGCCTTAGTCTTAGAAATAATTATACGAATATCTAAAGGAGCACCCAACATCTTACCCAGAAGACATGATTTAGATAACTCATCTATATCTTTTTGAACTTGGAAAGATCATCTAAAACAATTGATTCAGAAAAAATAATAAAAAGAGGGGGGTCACAATCATGAACAGGTTGGGGAGCAGGAATATTACTAGAGGGAGGGAGCTCATGCACCCTAACATTTGTAACATCATCAGCCAAAACAACCACAACATTTCCGACTCCCAAGGAGGGATTGGACAAAGTAGCATATTTGAAAGAAGGAGAATTAGCCTTAAAAGAGCCAACAGAAGTGAGCACAATCAAACAATTACAATGAAATAGAGGAAACTTTCCCAAAAAACTGAAAGAAGTGGAAAAACCAGACTAACCCATCACAATATAAATAGCAAACAGGGTTTGCATGAGCCAACTGTATAAACAAAACCCCTCGTCAATTGAAGTAGAGTAACTTACTGAAGAAAGTAAGCACTTTCTAATCAAGGTGAATATCAAAGTTCAAATCTTTTCTCGGGAAAAATGTTTCTGATGAAGCAGCAAAAATGTTTGCTCTCCTTTTCTATTACACCTTTAAGACGGTGCATTCAAAACTTACAGCCTAACCTAGGAAACTTTACATCACTATATATAAACAACCTTAACAAATTAAAGCTAAGGAAAATAACAGTTGTACAAGAGACAAAAAGGATAAAACAGGATCCTAGGTGAAAAAAATACAAAAGAATATGTGCAGCTAAGTAAAGATTAAATGTTAATTTAACGTAGGCTATGTAATCTCTATTTTCTTCAACCCCCCGCCCCCTTCAAGTAGGACTTTGTCTAAGATACAAAGGCCTAACTTGAGGCAAAGATAATTGTGTTGAGCTTCAGACAATGACTTAGTCACGATGTCTGCTAGCTGTGAGGAAGACTTGATGTAAGTTGTACTGATGAACCCTTCTTCAATGTGCTCCCTCACATAATGACAGTCAAGCTTAAGCTGCTTGGTCCTTTCATGATACACAGGGTTCTGAGCAATGTAATGAGCATTTTTTTTGTCACAATACAATGTCACAGGATGAGGAATGGATAGAGTAAGATCTTCAATGATACCATCTATCCACACTAACTCACTAGTAGTTTGAGACATGGATCGATACTCAGATTCAATTGAGGATTTTGAAACTGTCTTCTGTTTCTTAGTCTTCCAAGAGACCAGAGACCCTCCTAAGAACACACAGTAACCTGTAAAAGACCTTCCACTGAAAGCACGGGCTCCCCAATCAGCATCACAAAATCCAGTCATATTCAATGCAGAATCAACTGGATAAAATAATCCTTGTGAGATACTTCCCTTTAAATATTTTACCACATGCATATCAGCATCCCAATGAGGTTGTCTAGGACAACTCATAAACTGATTCAGTTGTTGAACTGTGTAAGATAGATCAGGTTCACTAAGATTAAGGTAGAGAAGTCTACCTATGAGCTTCTATACTGTTCAGGGTCTTTCATGACTTCCCCTTCATCTGTAGACAACTTAATTCCCTTAGGAAAAGGAAATTTAGCAGGTTTGCAATGTAGAAGTCCTGAGTCTGCTACTATATCCAGAGCATATTTCCTTTGGCGCAACATAATGCCTTGTGAGTTCCTTGCAACCTCATGACCAAGGAAATATCTCATTTCACCAAGGTTTTTGACAGTGAAAGTGTCATTCAATTCTGTCTTTATCACATCAATATACTCCATATCCCCACTGATCAAAAGATCATCCACATACACCAAAATAATACATAACTTGCCCTTCTGTTTTCTGCAAAAGAGAGAATAATCTCTTTTTGATTGCTTGAATTGCCTTGCAATGAGAAATTCTCTTAATTGGATGTTCCATTGTCGTGATGCTTGTTTCAACCCATACAAGCTTCTCTGCAATTTGCAAACCTTTCCATCTAGTCTTTCTTGAGAACCTGGAGGAGGTCTCATATAAATTTCTCCTCTATATAACCATGTAGAAATGCAGTGTTAATATCAAGTTGATGCAATTTCCAACCCATCATAGCACTTAGAGCAATAAGAATTCTCACACTCGTAAATTTTACACAGGTGAAAAAGTATGCTTATACTCTTTACCCTTAAGTTGTTTGTCTCCCCTAGCTACCAGTCTGGCTTTAAGCCTTTCAACTGTTCCATCCGGCCTCATTTTAGTCTTATAGACCCACTTGCTATCAATAGCATGACTCCCAGTTGGTAAGTATGTCACTACCCATGGCTCATTATTTTCCAAAGCTTCTATCTCCTTCTTCATGGCTGCAACCCATCCTGAGTCTTGTGAGGCTTCTTTATAACTGCTTGGTTCTTTGATTTGTAAGACATTGTTCAAAGAACACAAGTAATCATCAGGGTATGCAAAACTGTCATCCACAATTTGCACATTGAAGCTACTTCCATTTTTCTATGCTGCATTCAAGTTGCTGGGAGGCAGCTTGTACTCATAATCAGCTAACCTTCTTGGCACATTTCTCACCCTAGCAGGTCTTACTGCTTCTTCATTTACCTCACTGTGTTCTCCAGTCTCTGGTTCAGGAATGATTTCCACTGAATCATGTCCATCAGCTGGAACAGTCACTGTGTTTCTATCTTCTTGTTCTGTTTCAGCTTCTGCAGAACTTGTTCTCTCTGCTCTTTCATCTGTGTGTTCACCCCACAGGTTCTTGCATTTCTTCATTGTTTTCATCATTCATCTCTTCAGTTTCCTACACAATATCAAACTTACATCCAGGCATTTGGTTAAATCTCAATTTCATGGCATCCTTCTCAACTGAAGGATCCAGAAATGGAAATATTTCTTCCTGAAATACAACATCTCTACTCAAGTACAATTTTTTTTCATTCAAATCATATAATTATATCCTTTCTGAGCATATGGATACCCCACCAAGATACTTCTCACCCCTTTCTCCTCAAACTTATCACCCCTCTTGTTATTTTTAGTTCCATAACATAAACATCCAATAACTCTTAGATGTTCATAGCTAGGTTTCACTTCCATTAACCTTTCATAAGGTGTCATACAATTGATGACAGCACTAGGCAACAAGTTAATTAAGTGTGTGGTAGAAAGAATGCATTCTCCCCATAGATACTTAGGAAGACATGCATGAAGCCTAATAGATCTAGCTGTTTCAAGAAGAAATCTATGTTTCCTCTCTACTCTCCCATTCTGCCGGGGATTCCCAGATATGCTTCTTTGATGCACAATCCCTTTCTTCCTCAACATGTCTCCACATTCTTCCTGAACTACCTCTGTACCATTATCACTTCTCATCTCCTTCACTTTTGCATTGAATTGAGTCTCTACATGTGCAAGAAAATCTGAAAGAACATCCTTCACTATCTCTTTATTTTTCAAAAGATGAGTCAAGGTTACTCTACTATAGTCATCAGCTATAGTGAGAAAGTAACTGGCTCCAGTTATATTTTTAGTCCTGTATGGACCCCACAAATCAACATTGTATCAAATCAACAGCATGAGAAGCATTGTTCTTGCTAGGATAGAAGGGCAATTTATGGTGTTCAGCAAGATGGCAAGTGTCACAAAAAAAACTCTTTAATTCCTTTGCAATTACAAAACTCTAAGTGTTCCACCTTAGACAAGGAACTATGTCCAAGTCTAGCATGCATTACATTCAAATTAACCTTGTTCAAATTACTCCTAACATTCCCTACAAACTTTTGATCATCTACTTTCTTCATCTCTTTTCCTCTTTTCTTCCTCTCCTGAAACTTATAAAGTCCATATCTCTCTTCTGCATATCCTATTTCTTCATTACTGCAGAGGTCCTGAAAAGCACAATTATGTTTGTTAAAACTCACCTTAATATCACTTCCTTCCACCACCTTACTTACAGATAGTAAATTGTTCTTGAACTCAGGAATGTAAAGCACATTCTTGAGAGTTATCTCAGGAGTAAGCTTCATAGTTCCTACTTGACTTACTCTCTTCACACGACCATCAGGGAGCCCCACATTAACACCTTTCTCAAGCTTTCTGGGTTTTGAAAACATTTTTATGTTTCCTCCCATATGATCTGAAGCTCCTGTGTCTACTATTCAACTTCCACAATCATAGTTATCATTATAATTATTTACATTAGAAGCATACAATTTACCTGCAAAGTTACTCATTCTAGTTTTGTCTCCTCTAGCTTTGCTTCCTCCTTGATTGCTAGAGAATGCCTTCATCACTTCCTTGACCACTGCTGAGATCATTCCTGCATCTGGCTTCCTACTTGTACTACTTCCACTCTCAAAATCATATACATCATCATCTAAAGGTGTATCATCTCCCACATCATCATTTTGTTTCTCTACATTTACAGCAAATCTCATTCCACCTTTTCCTTTCAGAAGCTCTTTGAACCATTGTGGTTCCCCATGCAACTTGAAGCATTCAACCTTAGTATGACCCTTAAATCCACAATGGTCACATTTCTTGTTCATATTCTCCCTCTTGTAGTCTCTCTTCCCAAAATCCTTCTGCTCATATTTTCTAGCTTGAAAGGCACACAGTTCTGTGTTCTCACCAACACCTCTTCCACTACAAGATGTAACCTCCTTTTGTTTTTCCACTTGTTGTACACGGTGAAAAGCCTTGTTCACAGTAGGTAATGGGTCTATTCCCATAATATTACCCCTCACATTCTCATACTTCTCATTCAACCCCAAAAGAAAATCAATTAACCTATTTCTTTCAATCATCTCCAACAACTTCTTCTGTAAATTGCAGTTGCATTTACTCATAGCCCCACATTCACATGAAGGCAGAATTTCAAGCGCTTGTATTTCATCCCAACACTTTCTCAACTGACAGTAATACTCAGACACAGTCAGTTTGTGTTGTTCCAGTTTAGATATTTCTCTCTTCAGCTGATATAACTGTGGTGCATTACTCTCCCCATATCTCTCCACAAGTTTATCCCAAAGTTGCTTAGAGGATTCCATAAGCATCAAACTTTGAGCCATACTCACAGTCATAGTTTCAAAAAGCCAACATCTAATCATATAATCATTTCTGAGCCACTTATTGAAATCCTTAGAGGTATTTTCAGGTTTAGCACAACTTCCATCTATGAAACCCAGTTTGTTTTTAGAACCTAAAGCCATTTTTATGTTCCAACTCCAATTAAGAAAATTACCTCCATCGAATAACATCGTGCTCAACTGCATTTGTGGTCCATCTGCACTTGACAGGTACAATGGATTAATGTATCTTGCTGCTCCGGTTTCTTCTTTCTTTCCAGCCATGTCTGACTCTTTTATGATCTTCACCTTGAACAATTTTGAGTTTTAGAGTTGCTGATACCTTAAAGCTCTGATACCATGAAGAAAGTCAGCACTTTCTAATCAAGGTGAATATCAAAGTTCAAATCTTTTCTCAGAAAAAATGTTTTTGATGAAGCAGCAAAAATGTTTGCTCTCCTTTTCTATTACACCTTTAAGATGGCGCATGCAAAACTTACAGCCTAACCTAGGAAACTTTACATCACTATATATAAACAACCTTAACCAATTAAAGCTAAGGAAAAAAACAGATGTACAAGAGACAAAAGGGATAAAACAGGATCCTAGGTGAAAAGAATACAAAAGAATATGTGCAGCTAAGTAAAAATTAAATGTTAATTTAATTTAGGCTATGTAATCTCTATTTTCTTCACTTACCATCGCATTAAATGCGAGAATAGACTGCAAATTCAAAAGCTTAAACCAAAGTTGTTTAACACGACAATTTCCAGCACTAAGAGGTACCTTAATCTCTCTATGAGAGAGACCTCAAAATACACCGAAAACTCACCCTTTTCACTAAACCTCTCTGAATCGCATTAAATGAAAGCGAAAAGCAACTCACACATGAAAGCCCCGATTTTAACACAAATCCTAGAAAATAGGGAAAAATCTCAATTACCTCTATTAAAAGAGGGATAATTAACTGAATATAGCCAAAAAAAAAAAGAGGTTGGAAACTGGCACTACTACTGAAAGTAGGTAGCCTTAATTGAGAACTAACACTACACCATAGCACATGTTTATCATGATTGAAACTAGGATTGCAGAGATTACCAACCCAAAACAAAGCAATAATCACATTTAGTTGGGAAGACACAAATTTCAGTACTTTTTAATTGAGGAGAGACGAAATTAAAGCATTTAATTGAGAACGAAGTGGGCGAAAATTGAACGTTTGACATTGGAATTTTATCGAATGGCTAGGGTTCTAAGGAAAATTGAGGCTTTCCTTTTTTTTTTTCGTTCTCTTTCTCTCTCTAACTTTCTCTTTCATCTTTTTTTCACGGGTCAATAAGTCACTCCAATAGTAGCTCATTCAATTTTTTTTATGAAATCTGGGAATAAAATATAAAGTTGGAGTAAATATTGGGTAAGTCTGAACAATAAAAGTGAGTGAAAATATTTTCTCAACTAAAAAAGAGCACGAGGATAAAAACACCAAATGTTGCCATAAAATTATTTGGGTGGAGGAAACATCTATTTCATTGGTATCCGAAATTCTGTCACCTTTGATCGGATTCGAAGAAATTCCAGTGATTCCAAAGGTAAAAATATACGCGTTGCTAGGCAACTGACAACAAAACTGGCGGAAATGTAAGTCTATCTTTTACAGTTTTTATTCTTTCTTTCTTCTTTTGTTTTACAATTATTTCAATTACGCTTTTGTTTTGTTCTTTTTTAAATTTCTTTTTATTCTTCTCTCTCTAAGACTCAAAACGCAAATATGGTGATGATGAATAAGGAAGAAAAAGGTTAGTAATTTTTGGTTTTTTTTTTCACAACGTCAGTTTTATATTGCTAAGATATCCCATATTATGGGCTTGTTCGGCACAAGCTTCTTAGTAGCTTTTAGTGTCTTGACTAGGTCAAAACACTAATTAAAAAAATAATAGTGTTTAGTAAGTTAGTGGTGTACCGTGTAAGTAGCTTTTAGTGGTATAAGTAGTGTTTTATTAGTGTTTGTGAAAAGCTACAATTAGTAGCTTTTGGGGTAACGTTTAGTGGTGCATAAATTATATATTAAAGTTTTGTTTGAGTTTTTAATTAATTATTTGTAAATAGATACTTTGACAGTTTCTTTTACAAAACATCAATACCTTATACCGCTACTTGATCAGCTAACAGCTACACACCAACCACTAACAACTCTAGTACAGCTAACCGCTGCTCAGTTAGCTAAAAGCTACTATGACAACTATTGTTGTCCAACATGCCTTATATATTCTGGGATTCTGCATTCATTTTCGAGCGCAAGTTTGGCGAGATATTAGTTGCCTTGCGCCTCCTAGGCATACCATGTTGTTTCTCTTTCTTCTTTCTTGAGCACCCGTGTATTGGAGCGAGGTACTATTTCATTATAATCCCTTAATGACTTATGAAATCATTTAAATTTTTTTTGAAGGGGAAATCATTTAAATTTTATTGTTGTTTAGAATAATAAGTACTAGATGATACTTTTTCGGTCTGAAATTAGTTGTCCATTAATACTTACATCCTCCGTTTCTAAATACATACAACATTTGCATAGTAACTACTATTCATCTACCAATCTTATCCCATATTATCTGGAGTGTTGTCTTATCTGATTCGTCTTCATGCATACTTTCATAATATCTACTTTTTATAATTTTTACTGATACATTTTTAAAATTATCAAGGAACAAAGTAGTGCATTATAGCGTGTAGAAGAGAAATGTCGTATGCATTTAGAAACGGAGGAAGCTAGTATGTTATTTCTGCTTGTTCGTTACTTTATGTGTGCTATATTAAACCGTTAGTAGATTGAATCATAAACAATGGAATTGTTATGTGACAACTTATTTTGAAAAAACCTGAAAATGTATATGCGACTAGGAGTACTAATTTAGTAATTTTGGGATAGGGGAGAATTTAGTATTTTATCCGTACACAATTTGGTTGGTTGCTTGAGTGTTCATGATGAGCTTTTGTCTGTGCTTGTTTATTCTGGGAGAAGAAACGAGGTTGTTTACATGTTTTGGAACTGTCTTTGAAGCCACAAGAAGCTCTACTACGATTGTGACGTGACTATCATGGTAACTATGGTAATATAGTATGTCACGTATGGCGGACTTGTTTACTTTGCTTCTATCCTTTCTTAAATTTAGTACCATTGAGTAATAGATAAGTAAATAGATGCAAAGAGTTTGACCGGAAAGTTCTTTTACCACCACCACCACCACCCCTGGCATAATATAAGAGAAAATGCAACTTGTGGCGCAGCTGCTGACAAAATTGTCAGTGGTAATGATACAATTCACTATTGTTCCTTTTTCTCGAGTATCATATGTTTTCAATAGACTATCAATATGTGATGCCTTATGCGTTTGATAACCTTGTGTTGATATGTATATGGTTCAGATGACCAGCCTGTGTCGTGTTCTGTATTGATATGAAGCAGAATATCAGAAGAACTATCATGCGATTCATGCCAGTAGATTTCCGATGAAACTCTCACCTGTAAGTCTTGCAGTTATGTTTTTCTTTAATGATCTTCTTAGTTTTCTGATACAAAAATATTGTCCAGTATATTATAGGTTAGAACAATATAGAAAAATCAGATATGGCAGAGAGGTAGAAAGAGAACTTCCATGAACATTATTGTTTTGGGAGTTGGGAGTTTGGGGATATCTTTTACTACCTCCAATTCCTTCATACTATAGGTGTTGTTGCTTAAATAACCAGGGTTTTGGCTGGGATATGCAAGCTGATATATTTGGTTTAGATCACATCAAATCATTAGTTTTTGGCTTTCAATTGTCTCGGTGTAAAAATTATAACTTATGGATAGCACTTCAACAACATCCGTGGTGCCTACCTAATCTGTAAAAATGCTTGATATATTTCTTATAGCAAAAATAAACAACAATTACAACTTAAAACTAAATTCACGTTTATTTTTGAAATTTGGTACTATAAGGCTGATGGCTACATTGCCAGATTATCAATAAAGTAAACCTAAATTGCAAGTGATCAGAACACCTGCTAGTTTAAGATTGTATAGTAACTGAAAATGAGGTTGTACCAGGAGGGTTATTAGGCACTTCAGCAAGGCCTTCTAGCATTTGTGTGACCATTCGCATTGTTGGTCGCAAACTTGGATCTTCTTGGATACACCAAAGGGCAACTGTCACAAACCTCTTCAACCTTGCTATGTCATTAAGGGCCTCCATATCATCATTAACAAGTGAATCTAATCTGTTAGTTTGGTAGCAATCAAATGCCCAATCCGTCAAAATAGCCGCTTCCTCCTCAATGAGTTTCATGCATACACTTCTTCTACAACATATGATCTCCAATAACAAAACCCCAAAGCTATAGACGTCTACCTTTACTGTAACTGGCTTGTTTCTAAACCATTCAGGAGCAACATACCCTTTTGTCCCTCGGATTGCTGTATTTGTATAGGTTTGGTTTAGAACCAATAGCTTTGCCAACCCAAAATCACTAATACGAGCATTCTGATATTCATCTAGGAGTATATTTTGGGGCTTTATATCACAATGAATGATCTGGGTGCTGCACTCCTCGTGCAGGTACAAGAGTCCCTTTGCTACCCCTTGTGCAATTTGAACTCTGTCTACCCATCTTGGCCTCGAATCTCCGAAAAGGTAATCTGCTAAGCTACCATTGCACATATATTCATAGACTAACAACCGTTAATCCTGTTCCTTGCAAAATCCTACAAGCTGAACTAGATTCTTGTGATGTGTCCGGCCAATCACATTAACCTCAGTTTTGAACTCCTTATCAGTATCACTTGATATTCGATCTAATTTTTTAACAGCAACGTAAACTGGAGCATCTCCTTTATTGATCATACCCTTGTAAACTATACCAAATGACCCTCTTCCCAACTCTTCCTTGAACTCATTTGTTGCCTCATTGAGCTCTTGGTATCCGAAACAATGGACGTTACTGTACTCCCTCAGTGTAACTGTTTGACCCACTGCAAACACCTTCAACTGCTTCTTATGATATATGAAGAAGATTCCCAAACCGATGGCACTTAAAAGAAGTATATTAACAGATATCGAACCACCAAACAGAACTTTACTTAACGATCTTACCTTGTTTTTTGTATTTGGAGGTGGAAATGAAACATTAGGTATGAATAGATCATTGGTATCGTTTACATTTCCTACCTTTATCCAAGTGGTCCCGCGTACTGTGGTGTCTTTTCTTCCATTGGATAGTGGTGCCTTCTTCTTGGAACAACCATTGTCGTTGAAATTGGCAGCAGCGCAGAAGCAGTCCTTCAAACAAGAATTCTTGCAATCCTCTTCGTTCGAAGGATCAAGCCTTTCATAATCATTGAATGGCCAATCAGTTATTGGAAGGAGTACTAACTTGTACTCACCCATCAAGGCTTTCTCCGCATATCGTTCGCAGCCATCTAGCTTAAAATTGGGTTTACAGCTGCTATATCGATCATCTGGATCAAGGAGAGAATAACCTTGTGGGCATGTGCATGTTGGCCTTTTGTTATCCCCAAGGCTGCAAATGCTGTTAAATCCACAACTTCCGCTGCCTAAGTCTGGATCGGGTGATCTGTCGGTCATACATATGTTGTCAGGTAATGCCTGAGCCATGGACCAACCATTGCTTGTGGAAGATTTTAGGATATAATACCATATTAAAACAAGTTGCTCTCTGATAATACTCGTTTGATGGGTGCGTCTTGTCTTGTGGTAAGAGATCATGCCTTGAGCCATTCTCTCTCAGAGTCTCAGTAAGTACATGTACCCAGACTCATTGTAGATCAATCTCTGAACTGAGTTTGCCTGGCCATTGGTGCCACTAGTATAGTAAGCACCATAAGCAAAACCGGTTACTAACTCCCTGTTATTAAGAACCAGGTTTCCATCAGGGATCAAACGTAACTGAAACATCCCCTTTGTGAAATTAGTTTCCGATTGCCGAGAGTTAACTTTCCCATTTATTTCCATAAACTGACTAGGCAGCAAGGTGTCTGTGGGATGGTTAAAGCTCTGCCAAACTGAATTATCGTTGTTGCTTCTCTTAAGGGCGAAATTCCCTGTATCATTCATGAAACCATAGCTCACATCACCGCCATTGCTTAGTTCATCAGAGGTGTCCCACAATTTGTTTCCTTGAGGGTCACTGAGGACTAGGCCCTCATCAGCAGTTATCTTAACTGATGATCCTTGGGGAACAGGATTGCCATCATTGCCGTACCAAACTATGGTATCAGGGATTTTTGCGTACCAGATGGCAAGTAAGAAGAGATTCGTGCTATAAGGAAATTTTGAAAAGCCAAAGGCAAAATCGCCTGATGGGGAAAGCCATGAAGAGCTGTTGGTGGTTGTGGTGGTGGCTGAGAGAGATCGGCCAACTGGGATATTGCCTGTATTTTGGGCAGAAATAGATGATGATTGTACGAGTAGTAGTGTCAATAACAAGGAGAGGATGCAAGAAACAGGCCAGGCCATTGCTTAGAAACTTATTTGGAGCTACTGTAGTGTTTTTGGGTTCTAAAAATGTCTCCACTTAAATCTTAAAAACTATGTTTGAAGTTTGAACCATTCTACCAATCATATTGGCTACTAGTCAATTTAATATTGTCTGAACTCTGAACCACTAGTACTACAATGAATTCTAGGAATACCTCACTTTCAAAGTAGAGAAATTAATTTAGAACTTTTATTTTTACCAAATTGTACCTTTACCTTCCTGGAAGGACCTTATTTGTTGTTTTACATGTGATGCCACTGTAGAAGTGACGTGAAAAGTAGTAATTTCTGAGAAGCTTAAGGAACAGATTTCATAATTCTGTTTGTAAACCAAAGTTATATGGTTTCTAGCAAGTGAACGACAAGCTTCAATTAACTAGGAATAGTATTTAGGACCTGTACAGTACTAGAATATTCAAACCGTTCTTAAACTTATTTATAGTGACGGACCATAATGCTATTTCATATGAGTGGAGTGTATGTATCTATACAAATATATATTAAAAGGCGTTCTAAGGAATCCCATGTCTTCACGTAGACTTTCCCTCAAGATCCAACGCAAATGTCTTATGTCCACGTAGCTCGAACCAATACAATGAATTCTGGGAATGCCTCACTTTTCAAAGTAGAGAAATTAATTTAGAACTTTTACTTTTACCAAATTGTGCCTTTACCTTCCTCTTGGAAGGACCTTATTTGTTGTTTTACATGTGTAGCCACTGTAGAAGTGATGTGAAAAGTAGTAATTTCTGAGAAACTTAAGGTACAGATTTCATAATTCTGTTTGTAAATCAAGTTATATGGTTTCTAGCAAGAGAACGACAAGCTTCAATAAACTACGAATAGTATTTAGGACCCGTAGAGCAATATTTATATTCAAACGGTTCTTAAATTTATGGTTACTTACCATAATGTTATTTCATATGACTGGAGACTGGAGTGTCTATGTATTCTTCTTATTGCAACTTAATTAGGTTGTATGAACACTTCATGCTATAGAGTTTTCTGTGTCTGAAACGTATTGCACATCAACAAATGTCGGAGACACCTCAATATATGTCGGACACTCTGTAAGACGCCTCAATATATGTGTACTATAGGTTTTGGTGACACACCATCTTTTGTGACTACGTTCTCACCTGAATATTTGGTCAAATCTTGTTTATGTTACCCAAGCTCTTAATTTGTCTCAGTGTCCGAGATCGATCCTTGACACAATGCGACATTTGTATACCCACTTTATCCGGTACATATTATGTAATTAGCCGAGTCCGGTACTAAGAATGATAAAGACTCGTATTTGATACAAGTACATGTTAGTAGTCCTTCCCTCTCTAAATGTTCTTCCGGTAGGAATTGTGGCAAAAATTGAAATGTCCACTTTTTGTATTTCTCTCCTATTTTTTGGTACTTATTCTTACTTTTTATTGTCTAGATAAGGTAATATCCACTTTAGGATAAACTTCCTAAAACATTCTAATGGGGAATCCAGGAAAAATATTTAGGAACGATGGAAGTAGGCGTTCTCCCCAACTTATTTTCGCCCGCTTCAATTCAGTT
Organism: Beta lomatogona; assembly: GCA_947646795.1. Lineage (NCBI taxonomy): Eukaryota > Viridiplantae > Streptophyta > Magnoliopsida > Caryophyllales > Amaranthaceae > Beta > Beta lomatogona. The sequence continues at coordinate 352,564 of CANSNZ010000991.1, read as the reverse complement.
CAGTTCAATCCAGTTCAGTTCAGTTCAGTTCAGTTCCTAAATGATAATCATTACTATTAATTAGTTATAATTTAATTCAGTTTAGTTTAGTTTAGTTCAGTTCAGTTCAGTTCCTAAATGATAATCATTACTATTAATTAGTTATAATTTAATTTAGTTTAGTTTAGTTCAGTTCAATTCAATTCAGTTCAATTCAATTCAGTTCAGATTACTTCAGTTCACTTGTTTTATGCCGAAGAGAACATGCCATAACATTAAATATTTTCTCAATTGTTATGCACAAAATTTCTTTATTTCCAGTTGCTTGTGAATCACGTTGAATCCTTAACTTTGAAAGATAGGTCTTCAACTCTCCTGCGTATCTTTTCTGATGTTACGGTGCTATCTGGTTTCCTGTTTCTTGAGTAACTTCAAGTCTTTACACGTATCCAAGTATTCTTCTGTTGAATGTTGGTTGTTTATGTTGTTTAGACTTCAGATGGTGCTAATACAAAGAATCAGAGATGGACTTGCGGATGCTTTTTTTTGGATAAAGCGGAAACCACAATTCATGACTTTGGAAAAAACTTCACACGGAAATTGGTTGAAATTTATATCTTCGTACAATATTCTTCATCATCTTTGATGATCTGTCCACAAATATGGTCAAGTCTAAATAAGGACATTCTTTACGGTTGAATAATCATTTCTCTGTATATATTCCGATGTACATTGGATGTTTTTAGACGTGTTGCAATGAATTGTGGTAAAAGTCCTATGGAACTCCATATGCAACTCCATATGCAGGTGTTTTTATTTTTCTGAGATTTTCATTTTTGTAGAATGTCACCTTCTAAATAGTACTCTATATAGCAAGTAAATATAGAGTTATAGAGAGGGAGTAATTGATGTTAGAGTAAGTATACCCTATCCCATAAAAGCTATAAACAAAAGTATATACTCTAGAATACGGTGTTGTTTCTTAAAAGAAGTAAAAGTTTCTTGTCCTACTTGGTATATGAGGCTTTTTACCAAGGAATTAGGGTTGGCTCAAGTGGTAAACTTTTCCATCTTTTCTATTCAAGTCTACGGTTTTTTCACCAGGTACCCTTGTGGTTTTTCAAAATTCATGGGGTACCCCTTCTTTTTAAAAACTACACTAGGTACCCTTACTATTTCAATAAAATTCACGAAATGCCCTTAATGACTAATGGTGTTAAGTTTCCATTAGTCATTAATCTAATTCACCCCTCTAACCCCTCTAATCCTAATTAAACCCTAATTAACCCTAATTAACTAACTAAACCCTAACTTATAACCCTAGCTTAACCCCCTAACTTCAAACCCTAACCCCACCCTCCCCCCACCACACCCTCCCACCACCCCCGAAGCCCCCCTCGCAGCCCCCTCCCCTCCCCCACCCCCCACAGCCCCCTCTCCACCCCACCCCCTGCAACCCTTCCCATCCCCCACACCCGTCGATTTAGTCAAATTCCCCCCACCCTTGTTGATTTCCGACGATTTGCCCCCACCCCCGTCGATTTCCCTTCGATTTCCCCCACCCCCATCGATTTCCTTCGAATTCCCCCTCCCCGTCGATTTCCTTCGAATTTCCCCCACCCCATCGATTTTCGTGTGTTGTGGCCGCTGTGTGTTGCGGGGGATGGGGGGTCTGGTGTGTGCTGCGAGTGATGGGGGGTCATGACTGGTGGTTGCTTGTGCGAAGAGAGATAAGGGAAACCGACGATGAGTGAGTGATGAGAGAGAGGGGGTCGCGGATTCGGGAGGTGGGCGGCTTGGTGCTGAGGGGGCGGTGTTTGGCTTAGCAAGGAAGGGGCGATGGCCGAGGGGGGGAGGGAGGGGGTTGCGGGGCTGCGGAGGAAGGGGGAGGGGCCTGCGGGGGGGGGGGAAGGGGGAGGGTGGGGTGGTGGGGGAGGGTTAGAGTTAGGGTAAGGGGGTTAGGGTTAGGGGGTTAGGGTTTAGGGTTAGGATTTAGGGTTAGAGGGTGAATTAGGGTTAATGACTAACGGAAACTTGACGTCGTTAGTCATTAAGGGCATTCTCGTGAATTTTATTGAAATAGTAAGGGTACCCGGTGCATTTTTTAATAAGCGAGGTACCCTATGAATTTTGAAAAACCACGAGGCACTTTGGTGAAAAAACTGTAAAGTCTCAGGGTTCATTCCTACACCAAGCATTTGCTTGGGATTTAAGAGGGGAGGGGGTTTGTGGGGTGTCCAGGCTTGTAATGGGCCTTTGGGTAGGGGCCTTGTGCGAGGGCAGCCTAATTTATTAAAGGAATAGAAGTAAAGACTATAGCCACCGTGTGTGACGTGTATACGTGTCAATAAGGCCGAGTTAGTCATCCTATCATACATCTCACAATTGATGATACCGATATTTCGTGAAAAATTTTAAGGTTGACCTAGTTGATAAAAATGATCGATATTTAGCGGGTGACTTTCCTACTTAGTTGAGATTCTGTAATGACTTCAAACCTATGAATATAAAATAATTTATTCTAAGAAATCGTCGGAAATGTTCCGCTCTAGTGTTTAGGGGTGTCAAGAGAAATTTGACAGTGGTTTCTTATGGCTAATTTTTAGTGCCTTGAGATTTTACTAAAATTTTCTACTTAGTGCTTTGTGTTTTCACTAATTACATTTTGACGTCCATAGGTTTTAGTAAAAAATATTTCACTTTGAAATTAGAGGATTGACTATTGAGCCCAATCCTTTAATCTAAATACAATTTACCAAACGCCAATATTAAAGGTTTGGATAGCCAAACCTGTAAAAATCTTTGGTATTAGATCAATCTTCTAAATTTTGTCCAAAGCTCTCTCCACCAAACAAGACCAATATCTCAAAAATCCAGAGAGATCAATTTTCTAGGATATAGAACATCCTTACAGTGACATTGTTTAAGAAGGCCCCATAACGGTAATGTACTACAATTTTCTAACTCCCATATTCCCATAATATTCACCAATAGTTTTTGTGTTTCCCAATCGTGAGCAAGGGACCAAATTAAATAGGACATATATACAATTTCTGCTGTATGAAAGTTACACTGTATAGATAGGCATTTTCATAGACCGATCAATCTATAAGTGCTCTCATTGTATAAGTTCTCCTTGCAGCTTCTCGTCATGAAATGTTGCCATTATCTTTGTTGATTGAAAACCACAATAAAAGGTACATATGTTAAAGAGAACATTAACATAACCATGAAACGATATCTCATCTTTGGTTTATTTTGTTGTGTGAGCGTTATATCCAAAATACTTTATGAAATAATCAATGTACCCGAAACAAAAAGGAGAGTTACATGCAACTGTAAGATTAAGCTAAGACAAACATACCAGTACTACTAATACGTTGATTTAAAACATCACAATACACTAGCACAGTACATAGCTAGAAACGGGAGTAATAAGACCACTTTAGAAAAGAGTTGCAGCCTCTTGAAACAAATATTACACGAACATATTAGCGCTACACAACTTGTGGTCTAGTACATATATTATTACTAATAGACCAAAAACAAGCAAGTTAAGCCTTACAAACACATGAGTAACACACAATTAATTAACCAAACCCTCTTTAACAATTTCCCTACTCTTTTTAAAGAGTTAGCTAGCTAAGGCTCCTCTTCATGGGAAGGGTAAAGGGGTGCTACTCCCACCCCCACTAGCACCAGTAGAACCAGGGTTAGCGGGTTCGACACGGACACAACCGAGGGTAGGGATAGAGCAGAAGTCGACAGGCGAGCCTAGGCCCGGTGTCCCGGTCCTAGGCCCAAAGCCAGTTCCTCCAGGGGTTGGAAAAAGGCCACCAAACCCTTCAAAGAAGTTTTCAGGATGCACCACATTTGCTGCTTTCTGTGGCTCATCTTTTAAATCTCTAGCACCCTCAACAAGTAAGGTCACTCCTACAATTACAAGGATTGTTAAGGTCAGCATTACCTTAAAACTCACTCTTCCCATTTTCACCTCCTACTTTCTCTCTCTTGCAAAATGCAGTAGTGCTAGGGCAAGTTGAGTTTTTAAGAAGTATAAGGCAGGGTTCCTCTTTTATAGGACTTCCCAAAGGTAGGAAATGATACCTATTTCTGCAGCTTGCTTTAATTAAGCTGTTGAGGAGAAACATTATTATTAGTGTTTATTACTATTGCACTGAAGTTGCTTATATAGTTGTACTTACTCATATGTGAAAAACTTTAATGGATGCGAAGCTGGGTTGAATGACTTGGTGTTTGTAATAATGTACTCAAAAGGAAAAAAAATAGTGAGACGACTATAAGTGATTGTTTGGTTGACAATTGACATATAAATAGGAGTATATAAGAGTTGGTTTTCTTAGAAAGAACCGTGTGTGTATTTTGTCTAGTTGGCTGTGACATAAGAAGCATGAGAAGTCTAGAACTTTACTTCTCACTAGATGAAGGAAGTTGCTTACCTAAGTAAAACTTCTCATTGTAAGTAGTGCAAGTTCTTATATATAAACGCACCCCATCATTAATTAATAATGCAACGTGGACAATTGATTAATAAGATTGCTGATAAATTGATAATACATTACATAAAGATATTGATAATAATAAACTGGGGTTATTAATACTATTATACTAATGCATATATGAGTTACTGATAAACATAAAAGTGGTTATTTATAATAGGGTTACTAATAACAATTTCATCCCATCATTTTAGCGTACAATGCGTCACAGTAATGACGACTTGGAAGTAGAACTTTTATGTTCAACCAATTAATTTCATGGGCATTTCAACTTCTTGGAAAGTTGAAGCGTTGCACTTACCACAACCAACCAAATGATCATTAGTTAATGCTCCACTAAACCTCCTTTTGAATATACGAGGACTATTACATTGATTAAAAAACACTGTTAAGAACAAGCCGCATAAGAGCAAAAGGCTCAAAACTCGATCTTGTTACTTAAATAGCCATATTTAATTTTGTAATTTTTTTTCTTAAACCCATCAATTATGCTCAATGTATATGAGTTAGGTTAGCGGTTCTCCTGATTTTGTAATGAGCATTATATTGTATGATTGTATCTGATGAAATCTGTGTTTCACAATTAGTGAAATAATTAACCCCACTTAGCTTGACATTCCATAAGAAAATTAAAGAGAATATCTTGAAATGCTGTGAGCTCACTTTGATCAGTTTTACCTGTATTCAGCTATATTAAGAATGGGGATCAACATTAAAGTATGACTCGCAATGAATTGCACAAGAATGGCACCAGCAACCCAAGGACATGTACTTAAATGACGTTATTTTCTATGCATACTTTACTCCACCATACATATTCAATATGCTAGATGGATTTGCTCAGTGATAGGGTAATCAAGTGTTTGGAAGTTGGAACCCCTATATGATCTAAATGTAAGTATTAAATATGTACTTTTATCTATGTCAAATATTTAGCAAATATTAATGAGCTTAGATGCTACATTTAGCATTTCATAACCTAATGTTATTGTATGTTTAGCCAAAAAAGAGGGACTAGGAAGGGTTATTGACCCAATGACGAACCACTAGCACCTTCCTGGATGTTGAGGCTCCATGCACTGGGAGAGCAATGTAGCGATAGGAAATCCACCACTAGTAACAAAGCTCATATAAGGTATCGAGAGGGCTATAACAGTCAAGTGCGAAGCAATTACCCCTAAGAAGTACCCTTTATCCTGTCTATAAGGGGTTGAGGCGAGAAATGACTTAATGAAGCACTCCGTTTACCACGCACTAGCCCCCGATTCACTTGCTTCTCTTAGAAGTTGTAATGTAAGTACACAATGCCCCATAATTAAATATGAATAGGATGGCGAGGTCTATTTACAAGAGTGCCCGTCCTTTCTTGCAAAATCGTTGATGGGTGTTGCGACTTGCGAGGACTCGTTTGGTAAAACATACTCCTTTCCTATCAAAGGAACGGTGCCATGTGGCACTATTCACTATATATGCGCCACGTCATCTTATGTGCCATGTAGATCGTTACGTCATCTTACAAAAGAAATATTGTTTGCCACTTGATTTGAACATGCGACCTCTTGCAAAGAGAAGTTTGTCCTTACCATCTCAACCAATTTTTTTTAGTGCTTCTTAAACCCACATAATGTTATATATTCATTGCAAACATAGAGTAAATTAAATGTTAGATTTTTTTAAAATTAATTTTTACAAGAATGGAAAACATACATATCAATTGTGAAGAAGAAAAATGGCAACACCCGGGCAACGTCCGGGCCAACACACTAGTACTATTATTAAAAAGGGTGAGAAATGATTGCATGTCCCCACATGTCCTCCTCTTATTGTGTACGCAGTACGCTAAGCATTGTGACTCATGTAAGCTCTGAAATGGCATTATGATAAATGTAACAAGAACCTACTTGATTTTTTTTTTGTTATAAAATTACGGTCAAAATTTGTAAACTTTGACTCTAACAAGAAAATGGAGGGAGTAGATTTTTGGGAAAATGAATGTTATGTATTAGAGTAATAAATATAGGATGGAAAAATTATCATATGGACTTCTTACCTAAAGTCCTAATGCGATCGTTAGCATCATATATGCCATACCAAATTGATGGAAATTTTCTATTATATAATCCAACTCTTTAGGAACTTAGCATCCATCTAAAATATCTTAAATGCCATTTTTTTTAATGTTTTAAACTTGAACATAAATACACTATGACTATTGTACATATTTGTAAAATTTGAGACACGCATTGAGTGCATTTGAATCTATAATTGTATTTTTTTTGACAAGTTGAATCTATAATTTTAATATGTATAGATTATAGAAGAGTTTCAAATCTAAAAAAAAAACTCGATATTTGAAACACAACACCTACTATTTACCTCGGTAAAAGAGGTAATTTATGGTAACTCCAACTTCAAGAGTGGTCATTACTTACAACTTACAGGCAAAGGCTACACATACACTTGGTGTATGTAGGCCATACATACATTATGACGTGGCAGTGTATGAGTGATCTTTAATTTGGGCCCCAAAAATGAAATTTTCAAATTTTTCATTCAAATTTAAATGAAAATTTCATTTCAAATTTCAAATCTGATTTGTATTTTCAAGGCACAATTAATGCTCCCAAATTACCAACTACCTCATTCTCTCTCCTCTCATTTTTTTTGTCAGTAAATTTGTTTGGTCCAATTTTTTCTCTCTTTTCTCTCTTCTAATGTTCTTCAAGTTCTTATTGCCACTCAAGAATCAGAACAAAAAACTAAAAATAGGATTCTTTCTCTTTTTTCAAATGTTCTTTATGTTCGTGCGGTAATATTCTACATGTTCTTGATTTTAATTTTTTTGCACGAAATTTTTTAAAAACCGAAAAATCTGATTATTTCCATCTTCTCTCTCTTCTAATGTTCTTCATGTTCTTGATTTCAATTCTTTTGAACAGAATTTTTTCTACATTGTAGAATTTTTGTATAATGTTTCACGAATCTAATATATGTCCTAGTTACTATTTAAATGTTTCTTGTTACTAAAAAAATCAATTATTTACAATCGTTTCAAATTGTTATGTTATTAAAATAATTGATTAATATATATAATATGTTTTAATTTTAATTATCATATAATGGATTGTTTGTACTCCCTGGATATTAAACATTAAATTATTGATGGGGGGAAATGTTACAAGTTACAAAGTAAAAAGTCCTTACTACAAAAAAATAAAAATAAAAAAATGGGGGCCGGGGGGATGTGGAAGTAATAGCATGCATGAGATTCGAACTCGAGACCTAATAGCTAGAAACGCGCTTTCATGTTTGCAGTTGTAACCAAGTTGATGGGATATTCGACCACGCTAACAAGTTGATACATTAAGTAGTTGTAGTAAACAACATCGTTATATAGAAACTATAATATAGGTCCTGGTTACTATTTAAATGTTTCTTGTTACTAAACAAATCACAAACTTACAATCGTTTCAAATTGTTATGTTATTAAAATAATTGATTTTTTTTAAATATATATAATCTGTTTTTGGGTTTGTCTTTCTCTCTTCTAATATATTCATGCTATTCATGTTCTTGAATTCAATTATTTTTCTACAATGTATATTTTTTTTATAATGTTCGAAGAATCTAACTTTGTAATTATTTTTCTCTACATTGTAAATTTTTCATTTTGTATCATATGTATATTTTCTTTAAAGATACTGTTTCTTCATATTTTACTTAAAAAATTGTTTGTTTTTACGTAAATTCATATGAATTATATAATTTTCGAGAGATAATTTTTTGTTTTAAATGATTTGTTCTTTGTCTTTGTTTTAAAGATCTGTTTTATGAAGTTTTCTTTGTTTAGATTTGTAGTAATCCTTTGTTTAAAACTAAAAAAAAAGAATTCTAATTTTTTCTTCAGATTATTCTTATATTACCTTTCATCTTATTCATCTTCACCATCTTCTACTATGAATCCTCTGTTTTATTCATATGTTTCGACAACTTCATCTTTTTCATAATGTTATTGATTAGTAACATAATATGGACACTGGATTAATCACAATGATATGACAGTAACAGATTAGTGAGAAATTAAGCTTCTTGTTTAGAACCAAAAATCATGCTTTCCAATCCAGGAAAGATTTGAAGTCCATTAAAATTTAAATTAAAATAGATTATATATATATAAAACAAAAATTTGAACCATAAATTTGAAACGTTTGTAAGTTTGTGATTTATTTAGTAACACGACACATTAAAATAGTAAACATAACCTATATTATAGTTTGCAAATAACGGTGGTGTTTACTATAAGTATTTAATTTATCCACTTGTTATCACGGTTGAATATCCCGTCAACTTGGTTACAACTGCAAACTTAAAAGCGCATTTATGGCTGTGAGGTCTCGAGTTCGAATTCCATGCTTGCTATTACTTCCACATTCCCCGCCCCATTTTTTTTTATATATATTTTTTTTGTAGTAGCACTTTTAGTATTTGTATATAACAAGATTAATAATTGTGGTGCCTTATAATAAAAACAATAAACAAAGTATTTAAACTATTAAGTGTTATTATAAATATGTTATAAAACTTTTTCTTAATTGCATTTGTATTTGTTAATTTTGACAAAATGCTGTATTTATTAGTAACAAATTAGTAAGAATTTAAGCTTCCTGTTTCGAACCTAACTGGTTTAGTTACATTAATAACCATGCAATTGACATACTCTCTCCGTCCCTAGTACTCTTTTACCATACATCAGGATCGATCATGCCCTTTTGTATCGTGGGATCCTACATTTTTTTTCACCTTTTAGTAGCACTTTATTCTTTTCCAAAATTTTACACTTTGGTCTTTTGAAGCAATAAGTTGTTAAAACATGGTTACAGTTTTACTTAAGAAATAATAATAATAATAATAATAATAATAATAATAATAATAATAATAATAATAATAATAATAATAATAATATGTTATACGATCACATATATTCGTAATGCTAAACAAGGTTGTCAGGATCGATATCCTACTTTGAATCTAAAAGGTAAGCAAGATCTAATCGGTAGAATTGGATCGTATGATCGTAAGATCCTACGACATAGGTCAAATAGGTGTAAACATGATAACAATATGATAACACTATTTAAATGTCAAAATATAATAAATTTCAATAATTAGTTTTCCTAATGATGGTATTAAGTCTATATCTTATGTAGGGCTGTTCAGAGTGCAGTCTGGACTGCACCGAACCGCAACCCAAACCGTTTTTTCACGGTTTGGGTTGGTTTGCGGTTTTAAAATTGCGGCTTGGGTTATGATTTCAAGCAAACCGCGGTTTGCGGTTTGGGTTGGGTTTTAATCTTTGTAAACAGAAACCGCACCGTAAACCGCAATTTTATATGATTTTAAGAAAAATTTATCTATTTTGATTTTTGTTAAATACACTTGACAAGGTGGCATACAAGTATACAACTGAAAAAAGAAGTTTGAGGTAAAGAACTTGGACACTTTTGATAAATTATTATTTATGTTTAATTATGAAGTCAACTTCATATTTATTTGGACTCTTTATATTTATTAACAATATTTTATAACTTTTAGAATACAAAATTAATGTCGCGGAGGAAAAAATGGTTAAACTGCAAACTAAACCGCACCAAACCGTTTTGCGCGGTTTGGTTGGGCAAAAGTGCAGTGCGGTTTGGCTTGGGAAAGTGTCAAACCGTATATTTGCGGTTTGGGTTGGGTTACATCCCAAACCGCAGCAACCCAAACCGCGAACACCCCTAATCTTATGATATAAATAATATATAACTTATATCTAAAAGACTTAAAAGAATATTTTTTTTTTTTTTTTTTTTGAAATGATGGTATTAAGTCTACATCTTATGATATAAATGATGGTAATAGCACTTTAGTCTTTTTTAAAAATTTGTAGAAGTACTTTGATCTTTTTTAAAATTTTAGTAACAGTGTAGATTTTAGTAGTAACAGAGAACTATATTTTAGTTTGGAAATTTGTAGTTTTTTTTTTACCCAAATTTGTAGTAGCACTTTGGTATGTAGAAGCACTTTGGTCTTTTTTAAAATTTTAGTAACAGGTTAGATTTTAGTAGTAATATAAAACTTTATTTTAGTTTGGAAATTTGTTAATAATTAAATGAATTTGGTTAAATGTATGTTACGTGGACTTAATTATGACCTAAAGCAAAAAAATACAATAAACATTAAAGCAAAACAGATTTGAAAAAACATTTGGGATGCAAGAGATTTGAACTCGGGACCTAATAGCCATAAACGCGTTTTCATTGTCGTTGTAGTAACCAAGATTGCGGGATATTCACCATGTCAAGAAGTGGAGACATTAAGTAATTATACTATACACCGCCTTTTTTTTTTTTTGCAAACTATAATATAGGTTTGTATTACTATTAAAATGTTTACTGTTACTAAAAAAATTGCAAAAATATAGTCGTTTGAAGCCAGGCAGACGCTTTCAGTGTTGCTGTTGTAAATAAATAAATATATAAAAAATCAGTTAAATTAGTAGCAAAACAGGTTCAAACGATTTTAGGTTTGTAAATTTTATAGTAACATGATACATTTAATTGGTAAACAAAACCTATATTAGTGTTTGTAAATAACGGTTGTGTATACTATAATTATTTGATGTATCAACTTGTTAGCATGGTGAATATCCCGCCCATTAGCTTGATACCCCATTTTTTTTTCTAGTAGCACTTTTGTCTTTTTACATTTTGTAGTGGCACTTTAGTCTTTTCAAGCAGCAAGTTGTAATAACATGTTTGTAGTTTTTACTTAAGAGATAATATTAATATTAAAGAATAAGATCACATATATTAGTAATACTAAAGAGTAGTGAAACAATTTACTAATCTCCTTACATGATTGGAAAAAAGGATAATAAAATGAAGAATAATTAGAGATCTTCTTACAAAAAAGTAACATAGTATCAAAAATCTAAGTTTTATTACAAATATGTTACTTGAACCTTTTGCTTCATTTGTATTTTTTTCACATAATGCTACATTTTTTAGTAACCGATAACTATTATTTGAATTTCAATCGTTATTCTTTATAACCCTTCGGTTTTTTATTTTAACCCTTCAATGTTTAATTTTAACCATCCGGCTTAAACTTTTGTCGTTATTATTGGGTGGTTGTATTGTAGCAAACTAGCATAGAGTATTTCGAGGGTTACTCCTTAGTTGGTAAGTATTTATTTATACATAATATCAATTTAAGGTGAAACAATCGATCGAGATTTAATATTTGTATATTACAAGATTAATACACAAGTAGTGCCTTATAACAAAAAAGTCATCTAATAATACTCCCTCCGTTTCATTTTAATTTACTCACTTCACTTTGTGGGAGAACCAAGAAGAAAGTGCAAAAGTATGAGAGATAAACTGAAAAGGTGGAGAGAGAAATTGAAAAGTGAGAGAGAGAAATTAAAAAGTGGGTTAAAATATTAAAAAGTGGATGATATGGGTGGGTTAAAAAAACATTATAAAACTTTTGCTTAAATTGCATTAGTATTTGTTAATTTTGACAAAATGTTGTATTCAACAGCAACAGATTAGTGAGAATTTAAGCTTTCGGTTTATAACCAAACATCAAGCTTTCCAACCCAGAAAATGTTTGGAGTCCATTAATATAATAATTAAGATTGAAAGTAAAACATATATATATATATATGTATATATATATATATATAACCCTTCAATAACTAGTTGATATTATAGTTTTATAGCTTCTTTTCTCCCCGGTTCTTTGATTGGAATTCGTGCAAAATAGTGCTCTTAGGAGCTATTTTATACTAACATTTTCCATCTAGTTGTGGTTTTGTGTCTTATGATAGTTTTCAGGTTTTAGGGAATTATATCCCTATTTTCTGCTATTCTTGATGCTACAATGGATTGGAGAGAGTTAGGAGGCACGTGTATGAGTTCCGAAGGCCCGATACTACTTCCCAAAGCCTTCGAGTGCGGAGAGTTTTGCAATCTTGGCGTTAAAGGCTAAGAAAGCCCCTTTTGAAGGCCCGCCCGATCAGGTCGGGCAGATGACGCCCGATCGGCGGTCCTTTTCCTTTCAAAGTCATTCTCCTCGGGCACGATCGGGCGTATATCGCCCCCTCGCAATTTTCGCTAATAGCGCCCGATCAGGCGTACTCGCCCGGTTGGATCGGGCGCCCTACTCGACAAACGCATGCTGAAGGAACATCCATTGAAGGCCGCCTGATGGAATCGGGCGCTTGCCGCCCTATCGGGCGGTTGGCCCGGAAGCTGAAATTCGAAACTTTTTATTTCTTTTTTTGTTCTTTTTTTAGAATTAGTATAAATAGCCTTGTAAAATATTTGGCAAGGACCTTTTTTCTGATTTTTCTCAAGCATCCTTAGTTCTCTAAACTCTATTTCTCTCTAGCCGTAATTATTGCACATTGGAGATTAATTCAAGTTCAATTCAAGTTCTTCAATTTTCGTTTCAATTGGTAATTATCTCTTTCATAGTTCTTATTTGCTTTCAAGTATTTGTCTCTTATTATTTTTAATTGCTTCAAGTATGAGTATTTACAAGAGTGGATTCGATAATTTGAGAATACAATGGACTATAAAGGATTTAATGAACCCAAAGCTTTCAAGGTGGCTCATCTAAAGCCAAAAGTCATGATAAGCCCGAAACACGCTGCCTTATCCATGAAGCAATGTTATAAGCGCTAAGGATTTGGACGCATTTTATGATATTGTCCACAAAGATCACTATTATTCCTAGTGATCATAGAACATTGGTGAACTTTCTAGCACAACAGAAGCAGGATGAGGAGCGTGCTTGTGAAGAAGATGAATAAGAAACTAAAAATGGGGGTCAGACTTTGAGAATGATGATAGATGGGGTGATCAAGATTTCCAAGAAGTTGTTCCTGATAAAGACACCCTTATTTTGAGAAGGTTGCTTAGGGTGTAATCCACATCATTAAAGGAAGAAGAAGAGGAAAACGAGAACTTGTTTTACACGAGAGCTTTTAGGGAATGGTAGAGCTTGTAAGCTGATTATTGATAATGGCTCATGTACAAACGTGGCTTCCTCCAAGATGGTCATGCTTTGAATTTTCTAAATGAACATGCTCCCATTAAAGTCAAGAAGCAAGCACTCGTGGCTTTTGCCATAGGAGACTACAAAGACAAGTTATGGTGCGCCATGATTCCTATGGATGCTTGCTCCATTTTGTTGGGTAGGTCATGGCAATGGTCTAGGAATGTCAATCAAGTTGGTAAGAGGAACATATTTTCGATGCATATGGGAAACATTCGTTACAGATTGAAACCACTTCCTCCTAAGGTGGTTCCAACCAAAGAGATGTCAAAGTCCATCCTCTTTTTATCTGCTGCTTAATTTGAGAAAGAGATGAAGGAAGGTAATGTGGGGATATGTTATTTATGTTAAAGAAGCTGCTACTAAAATAACTCCCCCATAAGATCCTACCTTAGAGGCACTTTTAAAGGAGTATGGAGATGTATTTCCAGATGAATTACTGTCGGGGTTCCCACCTATTCAAGGAATAGAGCATGCCATTGATCTAGTGTTCGAGCTCCGATCCCAAATAAAGCTACATATAGCTGCAATCCAGAAGAGTCTAAGGAGTTCCAAAGACAAGTACAAAAGCTAATTGATCGATGCTATGTACGAGAAAGCAAGAGTCCATATGTAGTTCCAGCTTTGATGGTGCCTAAAAAGGATGATACTTGGCGCATGTGTGTGGATAGTAGAGCTGTGAATAACATCACCATCAAGAATATGTTCCCTATGCCTAGACTATATGATATGTTGGATGCATTACATAGCGTCAACATCTTCTCCAAAATTGATTTAAGGAGTGGCTTCCATCAAATGAGGGTGAGAGAAGGGGATGAATGGAAGACTGCCTTCAAAATGAATCAAGGGCTATATGAACTAATGGTTATGCCATTTGGACTTTGCAATGCATCAAGCTCTTTTATGAGGCTTATGAATGAGGTATTGTGCCCTTTCTTAAATTATTTTATAGTTGTCTACCTAGATGATATCTTAATCTATAGTAGTACAAAAGAGTTACATTTTTGGCCCATTTGGTAGCCTTAATAAATGGTGGTAATAGGAATGCGTTTTGAGTGTAATGTTACAAGGGAAGCACCCCTAAAATCTTCATGGGGAAGTGTTGTATTCCATGTTTTGATGATGCCAAATTATTAGGTTATAATATAGATTTTATTTTGCGAAAAATATAAAATATCAAAAATAATGTAATGTTTATTTTTGCATTTATATCTTGTGGAGAAAGATTATTTATTTAATCTAAGTCAAGATATTAGTCTTATACACTTTAAATTTTTATTATAAGGTATGTTTGATATATCTAGTAACTTAGAATCTTTGGATAGATGATTCTTAGTTATTAGATGGCTGTTGCTTTGCTTAGTAATAGGTTGAAAAGTGCGTGGCATATTTTGTGGAATAACTTCCATGAAGCTAGCTAATTGCTCCAACAAACTTGATGGAGATACTCCCACTAACGGATAGTGGAAGTTGGTTTATTTTCGTTGCAATGAACGTGGAGGATGTGCAGCGAAACTTGAGCCATTATTTCCACATCACTACATGCGAACATCATGGAGCATTATAATTCTAGAAGAAGAAGCTAGATAGCAGCAGCTATATAAGAGGAAGATCATTCAAAGAAAAATACACAACTTTCTTGAGCGAAAATTCATTATTACCTTAGAAAGTTTTCTTGTAATTTCCTCTCATATTCAACATACTTATTATTGTAATATTCATAGTGTTTGGGTGAGAGAAAATTAAGAGAATATCTTTGTAATCAAGAAAGAGAAAGAAATTAAGAGAGAAAAGAGAAGACTTCGAGTGAAGTCAAAGTGAGTGTCATCAGTTCAGGGGGAACTGAGTGACTGGGAACGAGTTCCTAGAGGAACAGAGAAGGTCCATTAATAGGTTGTAAAAAGATCGAGTCTTTTGGCCTATTATAGTAAAGAGAGGTTGAGTCAAAATCCCTCGTGGTCAAGGTTTTTCTTCCTATTAGGCCTAGGAAGTTTTCCTTGTAAAAATCTCATGTGTTTGTCTCTTTCTACTTTTAGTTTGTTTTAATTCCGCAATACAATTTAAAAATTTCCTCTCAACTACAATTCACCCCCCTCTTGTAGTTGGTCTAGTGTTCATACTAGAATAACAGGAGGTAATTTCATCCACCTAAGTTTGTGGTTTTTTTCTCCATGTGGAAGCAATCTCACCCTAAGCTTGTCTTTTTTCTCCAAAGGGAAGCAATTTTCATTACCACTCATTACAACTACAAGGTGGTATTGGATGGGAATGAAAATTTAAGAAGAAAAATAGATACTTTAGGATAAACTAGCATTAATGATATTCTTCACAAATTTACATACAAATTCATTCCCATTACCACCATGTATAACCAACTACCAAACGGTTCGTTTGAGCACTTGAGACAAGTATTTAAAGCCCTTAGGCAGCAGGAACTTTATGATAAGATGCAGAAATGAATGTTTCTTGTTCCAAAGCTTGTTTACTTAGGCTAGTCCACGTGATGTTGTAAGGGTGGATCCTTCTAAGGTAGAGGTTGTTTCTTCTTGGCCTGAGCCTAAGAATGCTCATGATGTAAGGAGCTTCCATGGTTTGGCGAGCTTCTATTGATATTTTAGTAGAAACTTTAGCACCATTGTTGCACCTTTGCATAAGCTTACAAAGAAGGGTGAATTAGTTTTGTCTCACAGTACCCAGAAAGCTTTTGAAAAGTTTAAGAGAACTTATGCAATGTCTCGGTCCTTGCTTTGCCAGATTTCTCCAAGTTATTTGAGGTAGAAACAGATACTAGTGGCTTAGTTGCGTTAATACAAGAGAAGCATCCCATAACTTTCTTTAGTGAGAAATTGAGTGGTGCTAGACTCAATTACTCCACTTATGACAAGGAGTTATATGCTATCATCCGTGCATTGAAGCATTGGTCTCATTACCTTCGTCCTAAGCCTTTTGTGCTCCATTCAAATCATGAGAGCATGAAACATATCCATGGACAACAAAAGTTTAATGTGAGACATGCTAAAAGGGTGTAATTCATGCAATCTTTCACTTTTTCCTCGAAATACAAAGAAGGCAAAGTGAATGTTGTAGCGGATAATTTGTCTAGAAGAAGCTATCTTTTGGCGGTTATGGAGGCAAGAGTTCTTGGTTTTGAGATATTTAAGCAACACTATGGTGATTATGAAGATTTCAAGGACTTACATGTTTCTCCTCATGGTTCCTATACGGTCCAAGATAGATTTCTCTTTAAGGATAATAGCTTATGTGTACCTAAATGTGGAGTTCGTGAATTGCTGGTTAGGGAGATGCATGCTGTAGGCATATCTGGTCATTTTAGTGTGCACAAGACCTATTATATCCTTTGTGCATACTTTTATTGGTCTAAGATGCGCAAGGATATCCACCATGTTCTTGAAAGATGCCCTACACGTCAAAAGGCCAAAAGAACCTTTCGTAAAGGTTTGTATACTCCACTTTCAATCCCTAGTGCTCCTTGGGATAGTGTGAGTATGGATTTTATTGTTAGATTTCCACGCGCAGCAAGAGGTAAGGATTTTATTATGGTAGTGGTTGATCGTTTTAGCAAAATGGCTCACTTTATTCTATGTCATAAAACTGATGAGCTAGCAATGTGGCTAACTTTACAAGGAAATGGTGTGTCTCTGTGGGATTCTTATGAGTATTTTATCAGATAGTGTATACGTGTTTCTATTGCCTATGCGGGATAATCGCATATTTGACTACCTCATTGTAAAGGTTTTATTGAAAAATATTTAGAAGTCTCCAACAAGTCTTTAAAGGAAGACTCATAAACTTAATTAGATATTGGGGAACCGCAGGGTTAACTTAGGGACTTATCCAATGTGAATTTCTCTGAAAAGACTCCATGAATGGTTAATGAACCAAAAATTGAGTTCGGGGGTAAGGGTACTAATATGATCAGGAATCAAATTTTTCCATTGATGCAATTCTTAAATTAATCTATGCCAGTTCATTAAACACGCAAAAGACTAATTATTGGTGACTTGTTATTTAAGCAATCAAATTACAGGGTACCTAATCAAATTGTCCAAATTATCTAAATTTAGCATCGGAACATTTATTTAGGTCTTTGATCAACAATAATAAGCATGTGAGGTGATGAAAGCGTTAAAGCATACATCATGCCTATGTATAACATAATATAGAAAAGAAATAAAAGAAAAGAGAATATTAGAGACAAATATACAGAATAGCGTAAATTCATTTGAGATCTACATTATGATAATTAGATTGTTAGTGAAAAAAAGGAATTAAATCGGAATTGACCCTCACGAATAATACCTTTGTCGCCTGAGTCTTATGTAACGATATGCAGGAGGAGCAATCTTGAAGATTTAATGTAGTTTGATTGTAAATCAATGGAGTGTTTGATGTGTTTTAATGTGTTTGAGTATAAGTTTGAATGTATATAAGTGTGTTGAAGTATATTGAAAGCGTATTATGAAATATTAAAGTCGTTCATTGAAACATAAAGTATTTACAGGAGAAAGAAAGCCTGAAAACCACGCGAA
Source organism: Beta lomatogona (assembly GCA_947646795.1). Taxonomy (NCBI): domain Eukaryota; kingdom Viridiplantae; phylum Streptophyta; class Magnoliopsida; order Caryophyllales; family Amaranthaceae; genus Beta; species Beta lomatogona. The sequence goes on along the minus strand of CANSNZ010000991.1, from coordinate 334,407 downwards.
GATAAGAACGAGGTTTGCGCTAAGTGCAAAGTAATGCTTGGAGCAAGAGCCATGTGCTGCGCGAGCCTTGCGCTTGGCACAACGCAGATCTGGAGCAGATTTGACTCATTTAAAGATTCTTTTTTATCTTTGATGAAATTTGATCTTTTGAAATGTGAAATCAGCTATATTTAAAAAACAAAATCTGATTTTCATAATATCCTTTAGAAAAATAATTATCGAGAATAATTCAAAATACAATTGATTATCAAGATTAATAAACTGGGCTTCATAACAATGGGCTTACAAAATGCATTTAATTATATTTTCAAAATGCTTTTGGGCTTAGTTCGTTGAATTGTTTTTCCTTTGGACCAGACCAATTGGTACGACGGTATGTTTAACCATTGGGTACTCAATGGGGAGACAAGATTTTATGTCTACATATAGGGATACCAAGTTCCTTAGCTATTTTTAGACCATTATCTTGATGCTTGTCGGTAGTAAACTACTCTTTAGTACCTCTCACCATCTATAAATGGATGGACGAACAGAAGTTACAAATGGGACCTTGGGTACTTTGCTATGAGGCTTAGTGAACAAGATAACTAAGGGTTAGGATTTTCGGTTGGCTCCCGTTGATTTTGCATATAACCGAACTTTATCCTCTACCACAGGTTCCTCTCATTTTCTTAGTGTTTATAGTGCTAGATAAGTCATATTTATGTCACTTTTAGGGGTACTTTATAGTTTTTTAGTGATTTATTCTTTCTATTTTTAATCTTTTTTAACCTTTATTTCTTCTTTTTATATTTTGTAGCTTATTTTATTTATTTAGTGATTTTTATTAGTTTTTAGCTCTTAATTTCATTTTTTTTTAGTAATTGTATAGTTAGTTTAATTTGGTTTTTGTATTTAATTTTTTCTATATATATTTCCTTTTAGTTATACTTTAGTTTTATTATTTGTTTTCGTTTTACTTTTATTTTCAATTATTCTCCTCGTTCGTCCCTTGGTTTATTTTCTTGTGTTTAAGTGAATATTCGTGGCATGAGACACGAGTTTGAAGAGCCGAGCGAGTCACAAACCGTAAATCCACTATACTATTTTAACCTCCACCACACATCTTCTAAACCTACACCACTCATCCTCACCTTCCACCATCTCCCCTACCCTTCACCAACGCAGCCACCCACCCAACTCTCCAAGCACCACCTCGCGCCACTACCATCATGTCCTACGCTGGCCCCCACTCCATCTCCCTCTCTCACACCATATAGCCCCAACGCACCACCTTCATCACCATCTCACCACCTCCGAACTATTTACCTCGCCTACAGCAAGCCTCGCAGCCACCTACATTCACCAACAACGCAGCCAACTAACCTACAACAGCACCAACAACACGCATCACCTGCCAGCCATCATGTCCGTGCTCGAGACTCGGCTGCGCCCGCACCCAAGCTAGCTGCTCCCGCAGCCCAGTTCCACTGCGTCACACATGCCTGCACAGAAACATGGCAAGGATTTCAGCCCTCTCACCTCGGTTTTAGTGCGTCGGTGGTCATTAAAGGGCTGCCCCCGCAGCGACTAACCCATTTTGTTATTTTTTTTTTTTTGATTTTATTTTCACTTTCTTATCTTTTCTTCCTTTTTCTTTTCTTTATCCTCTTTTATTAACCATAAGGGGCCTTGTATATATAAGAGGAGATTAGGAGATTGAAAAAAAATCGGGAGACATCACTTAGTTTTACATTTTCGATTCACAAAATTAGATTTTAGATTAGTTTAGAGTTTCTTTTGGGAGGGTTAATCTCCATAGTTTAGGTTAGAGAGAAAAAGTGAGAGAACTCAAGGAGAGATTGAAGATTTTGAAATCCATGGAGTGACAATGCAACTTGTATTGAAACTTCAACAATTAATCAATG